>JBBBDQ010001073.1:0-30000 GCA_037127315.1 Ascarosepion bandense
ACAACACAAGATTGGTAGGAAATGGCTAGTTTTATTTATTCTTTAATTACAAAGAATTATGGCACAAGGCCGAAAAATGGGTGGGGGTACAAAACTTGGGGTGGTCTTCAGTACTCTATCTTATACCTAGCTAATCGGATTCACGACCCATACATACGTTACAATTTTCTCAATCACCATAAGAATTTGTCCATCAACACTCATACATATCGTACACCAAAATACCGCAAAAACCATACCAGGGACCTACAAAACGCCCCAAATGTACATAAAAATTTGTGACTATTTACAAATATAATACAAAAATAGATTTAAAAATTTGTGCATGAAATGACATGATGGGAAGGGGGAATGAAGAAACAAAAAACCCCAAACTAAAAACAATTTCAAATGAACATCATATACATGGTGTTAGTAAGACCCAAACACACCCTCATAATTAAAGAGGCCACTGTATTCTGCCTTAAAAGGCAAAATCAAGTAGCTCTCTTTCTACAGGGGAAAGGAGAAGCAGGTTAAAAATAAATTGGACTGGGGAATATATAAGGCTGACCCAGCCGAGAGTAAAACGGGACAAAATAACGATGGACAAAGGGGATCTCGAACTGGATCATAACAAAAGTATTGGAGCCGGGAACAGGCTAGGACAACCCATACACTCACATTAACTAGGTACACAAAAGAATATCTACCTTAACCACGGGAAGGGTTCCAAAGGAATCCCCCCCGATGTGATTAGCAGATCTAAAAAAGAAAATCAAGGCTAGCCCCGGTCACACGAACCAGGCTCGCTGCATGTATCCACCTTTCGCAAAAGTCTGTCGGGTGCAGCCGTTTCCGTTCAGTTCTAATCTTCATTTTGAGCTGGTGCTCAAAATATCGGATTAGATCCTGATCCGAAAGACGACCGCCCCGCAAGACTTCCTCCAGTCGCGTCGTCCATATCACCATTCTAGCCGAAGCCAGCAGCGTCAGAAACACCATCCGCTTCACTCCAGAGTACGGGGGCAACACATTGTCCACAGCGTATGCGCGATCAATGAGCACGAGCTCCCGCGGCGCGATACGAGCAGTCAACTCGCCGACACGCGCCCACAACGGGCGAACGCGCGAACAATGGAAGAAGGCGTGCGCAGACGTCTCCTTGATTCCAAGGTTGCAACGTTCACAATCTGGCAAATCCGCCAGGCCCATTGCGAAACGCTTGTCATTGAGAGACAAACCATTCCGAGCCAATCGCCAGGTCAGAGAAAACTCAGAGTTGCTGAGCCAATCTGCACCTGGCGCCCAAGACCAATGAGAGCGGTACTCCACTCTCGACATGCCGAGCTTACTCCACAGCTTATCCTTCACGGCACCCTCCACTAATCCCCGATAGAAGATTTTCCTAGGCTGTGAAAGGTCACTGGACCGTGGAATGGCCTGTAAAGCCGCCAGACATTCGAGGAGGAATTTCGGTCGCACCCAAGGCCTGACGGTCAGCCATAGGGTCGGGGGCGTGATGGTAAGGCAAGGGAACATGTCCCTCACTACCCCCGCAAGCAACCGATCTTCCTCTAACGCGCGCCTGAGGAATGCCAACCTTGAAGCGAGCACGTGGCTCCTCAAGTGTGGCATCCCCAGACCCCCTTGACACGGACGGAGGCAACAGACTCCTTTGTCGACCATGTGTTTGCGTCCTCTCCAAAGACAGGAGAATAGCAAACGCTCGAGCGCCTTCTCATGATCGTCACAAAGGGGAAGTACTGACAGCCGGTAAAGGATCATGGGAAAGAGGTATGTGTTACACACCTCCGCCAAGCCCTTCACGGAGAGACCCCGTCGACGCCAAATCTTGACCGACGCGCCGACCTTTGCCAGTACTTCTGACCAGTTTTTCTCCAGCTGTAAGTCCGGACCGAACCAAACTCCGAGGAGCTTGACCGGCCCGTCCGTCCAGCTGAAGGGCCCCGGGAGGGAAACTCCCTTCCAGGCACCTAACCGCAAGCCGGATGACTTGTCGCAGTTGATTCTGGCCCCTGTCACCTTCTCGTACCGTACAAGCGCCTGGTGTACCGCCTCTATGTCCCTGCGGGAGGACACAAAGGTCGTTACGTCATCGGCGTACGCAGAAACCCTGGCTCGAGCTCCGCCAGGGACTTCAATTCCACGCAGGACCGGACTGCCAGTCTCGTCCCTTAGCCGGCGAAGGAGGGGCTCCAACGCCAAGACATAAAGGAGAGAAGACAGTGGACAACCCTGTCGGACCGACCTAGACAGCGCGAAAGCGCCCGACAGCTTCCCGTTCACCTGTACCACAGCCCGGGGGGAGCGATACAGAAGGCTAATCCAGCGGCTGAAGTCGGGTTTGAATCCGGCGGCCTGCAGGACAGCAGCCAGGTAGCCATGGTCAATCCTATCAAATGCCTTGGACTGATCTAAATTGATCAGCGCGGCCTCATCGTCGTCTTCTACACCCTCTATGATCGTGCGAATCAAGTGCAGGTTGCTCTGAATTGTTCTCCCCTTCACAGCACAAGTCTGATCCGGTTCCAACAGAGACTCGGCAACTAGCTGCAAGCGATTCGTCAGGATCTTGGCCAAAATCTTTAACTCTGTGTTTAGCAGAGTTATGGGCCTGTAATCATCTAGTTCCCTCCCAACCTTCTTGCCTTTTCTCAACAGCGTGATCACGCCCCTGGTGATCCGACCGGGGATGGACCCCTGCCGAAACCAGTGGTTGAACACGACTGCCAAGAGCGGGACAAAAAGGTGCGACATCCTCAAGTACAATTCATAGGGCAAACCATCCAAACCTGGCGACTTGCCACTGCCGACCTTCTTCAAAGCCACGTAGATTTCGTCCTCCGTAATCTCCCCTTCGCAGCTAGCCGCTTCAGCCGGCAAAAGCCGGGGAAAGTCAGCCAAATAGCTGCGAAAGTCCTCGTCACGGAGACCAGGCTCCTTGGTAAATCGGTGCTCGAAATGCTGCCGGAACGCCCCTCGCACATGTCGTCGGTCGACCTAAGGAGATGCCCCTCCGGGTTACGTACCTCTCGAATGTACCGGTCGCCGGCTCGGCGAATTTCTTCCTTGCGCAGTTCCGCGCCCATTTTCACAGCTTCGGAAGACATCTTGCTTAACTTAGCCCTAATTACCTGGCCCATGTAGCGCCCGCTAGTCGAACGCTCCAGGGCCTCCCTGGCTAAGGCTATTTCTAGGGAATCCCCACCAGCCTCCGCCCGGGCGAAATTAGCTCTAAGTGTCTTTGCCTCCGCAGCCTTATCTAGGTTGAGCCGCTGGCTATATTTGGTGGCGAAAGACCTAATGGAGTCCTTAAGACTAACCCACCACTTACTCCCAATGACTCGCCCAATTAACGCCCGCTGAACTAGTTTTGTCAGCTGGTCACGAAAGTCCCGCCTGTCCAGTAAGGACTGGTTGAACTTCCAATAACCAGCCAACCTAGGCCTAAAATCTAACACCACACGGGCACAAACGAGTTTGTGGTCCGTGTAGCCTAACCAGTGGAACGTTGGACATTCTAAGAAGTCTATGTCGGCTTCCCTCACTAACACCCTATCCAGGTACGCTGATACCCGGGTAGAGGGCCAACTACGCGTCCACGTCCACATGCTCCCTTCCGGATGATCGACCCGGTATCTATCGACGAGACCAAAATCGCCGACCAAGATTGACCAGGCTACGATCACCACTCCACCCGCTAGCGCCCCTCCCTCTATCCCATTTGGGGGTTAGGATGGCATTCCAGTCCCCAACTAAGATTAGCCGTGTTGAATGCACCATGAAGGGCTCCAACAGCCGAAAGAAAGAGACACGCTCACCTTGAACATTGGGCGCATAAACCGCAATCAGCCGGAACGACTTGCTTTTCACTGCAATATCGGCCACGATCAGCCGGCCCTCGGCACCGACATGGACAAGGTCAACCCTCGCGTCCAGGGTACGCTTAACCAGCAAAGAAACACCTCTGGCCCGCCGGCTCCCATATGCTGAATAAACGACAAAGTCGTCATCCAGCACACACGAGTCGACTTCGCAAACAAAGTGAGTCTCTTGGATCGCGGCCACATCCACGCCGTACGACAAGAGGTCACGAAGCAGGCGAGCCGCCTTACCCCGATCCCTCAGGCCATACGCATTCAAACTGGCTATCTTGAATAGACATTTCTTAGGCCTGAAAAGAGAAACAAGAAAAACATGCAACAACGGCTCTAATCACATACGGGGAAAAAATCTCTGGTGGCTGGGACCCCGACGGCCTGTCCTAGGGACCCTGTACCTATATCGGACGTAATTCGTCCGTCCAGGACAATACCGCCGACGTCCGTTGGATAAATTAATTTTACCACCCTATATAAGCAGGGGTGGAGTAATACGGGGAACCTCCCCGAACAATTTTTAGCCATTTTTCTTAGCTCTGGTGAATGTTCTTTGACCATATTTAAATTGGTATGATGCTTCTGGACCTCTGCGATATGGTCCCAGACCCGCAGGTTCCCCCCGGTATTTCTTAACCAGGGTGATGACACCTGGGGCCTGGGCAAAGTTCCTCGGGTCTTCCGTAGAGAGACCCTTCACAGAGGTCAATTTTAAAAGAGGCTTCAGTAGCCTTCGTCGCTGGGAAGACCACTCCTTCCGAAATATTTTCTGGAACCTTCATCAGGGCATCCCCACGCGGGAGGGCATTTTTTTTCTTAGCCCGAGAGGGAGTGGGAGTAGGAGAAGGGGAGGGAGTAGGAGTTATGGCACTAGCTTTTGCCAAGGGGGTCAGTTTAAAAACTGGGGACTGGGAAGCCTTAAGCGGGGAAGCGGGAAGGCTTCTTGCCTTGTCCGCATAAGTCCTTCTTACGGGGGACACCGGTAGAGACGAGCATTTCTCTTTGTGCACTTTTCTTTTTCCTCCTCTGCTCCTGCTTCTCCGCCGGGACTTTGGGCTGTCGTGCTCTTCCTCCGCTTCCTCGTCTCTCCCACGTTTGAGAGACGCTGCCCTATCCACCTCCATCTCCATATTGGGTGCGGGGCTCTTTTCCTTACGGGAACCCCTTTCCGGTTGGGCTGGCGACCTCTTCACCGGTGTCTCCTTCACCGGGGTCTCCTTCATCTTAGCCGGCGTTTTGGCAGGTGGCAGCACCTTCGCCGGGGATGGTGTTTTATTCTTCTTCCTGCCTACCACCTGCCATTCGCCTTCCTTGTTGGCAGCTGGAGCCGGTGCTGGTGATGCCGTCTTTGGTGTTGCCGTCTTCGGTTTGCCTTGCTCCTGCTGTGGCTGCTTGGCTGGTTGGGCCTTTGGGGCAGGATTCTTGGTGGGGCAGGTTTTTGCTACATGTTCCGCCGCCCCGCAGACCCAACAGCACGGTTTTCTTCCTTCAACAATTATGAATATTACGCGACCCCTGCAGGTGAGGATGTTAGGAATTTTGGGAATGTTTTCCTTCGTTATAGTCACCTGCAGGGTCATGTCGCCTGTCAAGATACCTGCTCTGGACCGCAGCGAGGAAACACAGGCCACCTTTCCATAATGGGCGAAAAAGGCACCTATGTGGTCCTCCGCAATGTCCATGGGGACTCCATGCAGGGTAACCTTGATTTTTTTGGTCCCCATATACTCAGTGTGGAGTTGGAGCGTTTTTGTCTCCAGAACTACCCCAATTAGTCTTTTGGCTTCGTCCGCTGAAGCCAGCAGGACGTCCCACATGGCATTGCTCTTCCTCGCCACGGCCCTAGCATTTAGTTTCAGAGCTGATAACGCCTCCTCAAAAACTTCTCTGGTTACTCCCACCAATTTGTGCGTCTTAATATCCTTCGTTATCAGCGTGATGATCCGCACTTCTATTTGCGCTAGTTGTTCCGGAACTGAGACTAGCTCAGTTCCCTTAATGTACTGCGCATATTTCGCTTTCATCTCGTCATAAAAATCTTCATTCTTCATAACGATCTTTCCCCCTGTCCACCCCGAGGTTGATGGTTTGGGGGATGCTGCTGCTGCTACGGACGCTACGGAGGGTGACTCCCGTGGCGGTAGTTGCCAGTCACCCTCCTTTCCTCCCACCGAGGCCGTGGTGGGAGGAACTACTTCCCCAGGCCCTTCCGAGGCCATGCCTCCCAAGAGGCCGAACCACGGACGCTTGTCTTCCGGCGTTTCGCGTTTTACCGCTACTTTTGCGCGGGCCTGAGCAATAAACTTAGGCTGGAACACAATTGTCCAGGAAACAAAGAGCTAGTAAATATCACTATGGAACAGATACTACACTTTGATCCTCTGCCATTTACCACACAACACAAGATTGGTAGGAAATGGCTAGTAAATTTTAATGCTTCTAAAACGAAGCTACTCTCAATTAACCATCATCGACAATCTCACCTACCTCCCATTAGCATGGACCATGCTTGCCTCCCAGAGAGTAAAACACTACGCCTCCTTGGTCTCACACTTTCAGCGGACCTCAAATGGAATGACTATATCGAATCCATTGCTAAATCCGCTGCTATGAAAGTCGGTTCTCTGTGTAGGGCCCGGAAGTCTTTTCCGTCTAAATCTATCCTGCACATTTATAAATCTACCATCCGCCCGTGCATTGAATACTGCTGCCATATCTGGTCGGGTGCCCCTGCTGTTCTCCTCGGGCTTCTCGATAAGGTTCAGAGGAGGGTCTGTAATGTGATAGATACCGACTTGGCAGACCGCCTGCAGTCTCTCTCCCACCGGTGAGACGTGGCTTCCCTGTGCCTCTTCTATAAATACTTTCACGGCTTCTGCTCCGATGAACTTAGATCACTGGTGCCCCCTAAATACGAATTTGCACGAGATACTAGATTAGCAACTAGATCCCACCCTTTTACAGTGAAACCTATAAAATGCAGCCGTAACTTCTACTCCAACAGTTTCTTTCCTCGCACTTCCCGACTGTGGAATTCTCTTCCAAACGATTGCTTCCCCGACGGCTACAATCTCCAGGAGTTTAAATGTAAGGTCAATAGAGACCTCCTAACACACTAACCTGCTCCCATTCTATCAAGCACTCTTCTCATCTGCCCAACCCTCATTCTCGCTATCCTTACTCATCTGTCACCTTCCTCCTGTCATTCCCTATGTCTAACCACTCCTTCTCTTTACCTTCCCCTATGGAGCCCCATGCGCAATAGTGGCAGTGGAATGCCTTGCTTGGGGTGAGATGATTAAAAAAAAAAACCCTGTATAGTGGTTTTACTACCTTGATACAGATTAAAAAATTATGTGCGTATATACATCTCTGTGTTTGTGTATTCCAAGAACAATAAATAAAATACAGGTGTATACCTAAACTTTCATAATTAACGTACTAATAAAAAAACACAACGCTAGATAATAATGAAACTATTAGTAAATGTTTATTTTATCTTTTTTTTTCTTTGCATTTGGTTAATAAATATAAATTTTTATTATTAATAATAAAATTTTTGTGGAAAAAAAATAGTGCGTTCATCAACTGAGATGACGTAAAGCAATCTTGAGGAAGTAATTCAGTATTTGGCATGTGAAATGTACTAAAAATGATTAGTAAAAAACCGAAAAAAAATAAACCAGAAATGTTAACCCTAACCTGATCTAAACTAAAATCGAATCAGTTGGTGCTAGTCATTCCTGAAAGTTTCATCCAAATCCATCCAGCAGGTCTTAAGATATCTTGACTAAGGTCAGACAGACAATCAAACAAATATGGCCGAATACAGTACCTCCGCCATAACACGAAGGTATTATGAAATAACACAAAGAAAAAAGATGAAGGTATTAGGGGCTTAACATCTGCTTCAGTAAAATGGAGAAAAGAAGAGAAATAAAAAGGAACAAGTTGCGGAGAAAGAAAAACTGTATGTAACGCTAAAATAGACATGTATGTTTTTCGTCTCACTGTATCGAATGTATGTGCGTTGTGGTACAGAGTGTGTGTTGTGGTGCAGTGAACATCGGCTCGGAAAGAAAAAATCTAGGGACCGAGTTCAAATTCTAGTTGAATTCCCTGCATTCACTTACGCACAAATCCCTTTGGGAAAGGTATTAATCCGTCTCTTTCTTCCAGTTATGGGTTAAATAACAGGACAAATTGTTAGTGGTAGTGTTGTTATGGCTACATTTCATTTGTTTTTCTATCTCCCCTATCATCCCTAGCGTTACATAGACAAAGTTCTCCTGAGTGTGTGGGCTGTACTTAACAACAGAATTTTTGTTTACCTCTTAAGCTGGGGTTTCCAGAGATTCTTTCACTGTGTTGTTTTGTGTTGTTGTAGTAGTATCATCATCGTCATTAATATGTCATTTTTCATCATATTTCTATTTCTGCTATGGTCGCACTACCAACCAAGTCTGCGGGAAGACCTAAGGCAGATCGTGGCGTGTTGTTATTTTTTTTTTTTTTTTTTTTTTTATAAGCGTTTCACCCCGAGCAAGGCATGTCACTGCCACTACTGTGCAGGGGGCTACGTAGAGTGGAGAAAGGCTGATTAAATATAGGAAATAACAGAGGGTGGGTGATAGGCGGGTGAGGATACCGAGAATGAGGGTTGGGTAGATGAGAGTGTTGTGAGAATAGTTGGGAGTTAGTGTGATAGGAGGTGTCTATTGACCCTACATTTAAACACCTGGAGATTGTAACTGTCGGGAAAGCAGACTTGTGGAAGGGAGTTCCACAGGCGGGAAGCGCGAGATGGCTACATTTCATGTTTTCTCTATCTTCCCCATCATCCCTCATCATAGCGTTACATAGACAAAGTCCTCTTATGTGTGGGCTGTACTTAATAAGACAATTTTTGTATATCTCTTAAGCTGAGGTTTCCAGAGATTCTTTCAATATGTTGTTTTGTTCCATTTTTTATCATTCCAAGTGCACCCACTATCACTGGCACGACTCTTATTTTCAATTTTCACAATTTTTCTATTTCAATTTCCATTATTATTATTATTATTATTTTCATGATAATTCAATTTCTGCTATGGTCACACTACCTACCAAGTCTGCAGGAAGACCTAAGGCAGGTCGTGGTGCGTTGTTATGACTCCATTTCATGTTTGTTTTTGTTTTTGTTTTCTATCTAACATCCCTAGCCTTACATAGTTCTCCTTAATGTGTGGGCTGTACTTATCAAGACAATTTTTGTTTATCTCTTAAGCTGGGGTTTCCAGGGATTTTTTAAATGTGTTGTTTTGTGTTGTAGTAGTAGTAGTAATCATCATAATCATCATCATTATTATAAAATGAAACGAAATGTTAAGCCCCTTTCTTCTCTAACTGCGGCCACGTCAGATCATCGAGGCGTAGCCTTCAGCCCGGGGTTATCCAGCAGTGAAACGTCAGTACCTTTTAACGTGTCCACAAATGAGCAAATGGGTTCATCGACGTTTGAATAACTAGTTCTGTCGGTTAACCAATTTCGTTCGTCTCGCCGAACAGAATGACGCACTGAAGCGAACTGCAATTTTCGTGAAGAAGCAATGCTTTTTGTTATTTTTCTTGCAATGGCGTCTTTGGGGCTAACTAGAGAAAATTATTTTAGGTAGATTACTTCTTCGATTAACCCTGCCTTGCAAATTTCACCTAATACAATCAAAACAATTGTTTAAGCCTTTTTAGAAACGAAGAAAAGAGTGCTAGACTGCTACGTGATGTCAGTTCTTCAATACGGCTGTGAATGCTGGACAATATCATCGAAAATGAGGACAAAACTGGAAGCGGCCGAAATGTGGTTCGACAGAAGGATGCTACGGATATCGTGGACTGAGCATACAAGCAACGACGAAGTGTTAGAAAGAATGGCAACAAAAAGGAAATTGATGCTGAGCCTCAGGAAGAGACAACTGAAGTTCCTGGGACATGCAATGAGGAAGGAGAGCCTGGAGAACCTGATACTGACTGGACAGATAGAAGGAAGGAGAGACAGAGGAAGGCAGCGGATGACGTATTTGCAGGGACTGATCAGGTGGATGACGGAACGGGGGTTGCCAGGAGCAACAGGAGCAAACATACTAAGAGCCACAAGGAGTAGAGAGACGTGGAGAGCCATGATCGCCTACGTCCTGAAGGGACAGGGCACATAGAAGAAGAAGTGCTAAAAATCTGATAAAAGACTTTGTTCACAGAACGTCACTTGATGCTCACAATGTCAGTGTCATGAGATACTGACTTGATCTCCACCATAATATATACAGGATGTTGCAGTAAAATCCGACACTTGACAAAATGAAAAGGAAATAGTAAATAAAAACAAAAGTTGTATATGCAGAGACTAGAGAGTTTATTTAGCAATAACCGGAATTACATACTACATTATTTTTCAATAGACGAGATCGCCGCTAGACACCCCTACGTCTTCAGCAAGATTCCGCTCCTGCACACAATGACCCAGGCGTTGTTGCTCAACAATTTTCCATACCACTGGTCGCCGGACTTGTGGCCGCCCTCCTTACCCGACTGCAACATCCTTAAATATTTCTTCTGGAACGTTATCCAGGCCAAGACCAACAAGCACGCCCACAACACGGTCAACTCTCTGAAAGCTGGCATCGTGGAGGCGTTCGCCGCTATGTACAAAGATATGGTCTCCAAAGCGTATGACTCATTTCGTGCCCGCCTTGAGATGGACAACGCCGCCGCCGGTTACATTGAAGAATAATGTAGTATGTAACTCTAACTGTTGCTAAATAAACTGTCGGGTCTCTGCATATACAACTTTTGTTTTTATTGTTAATTTCGTTTTCTTTTTGTTAAGTGTCGGATTTTGCTTCAATACCCTGTACATAATCATAATAGATATATGTACATAACAAAGGGAGCCGAGTTCGAATTCCAGTTGAATCCATTGTATTCACTTTCGCGCAAATACCCTTGGGAAAGGTATTAATCCGTCCTTTCCTTCCAGTTATGGGTTAAATAACAGACTGGGTTCTATAGCCTTGGTCGGCAACCAGTCTACCGCAGAAAGCAATGGCAACCTACTGCGGGATAATCTTCTGCCCAGTCAGTCATGTCTCTTTCGAGACATGATCGCCCAAGCGTATATCACGTATGGCACTTAACTGACTGACATAACAAAAAACCCTTATCTATGAGTTTACCTCTTGGCCCAACTTTATGTAATCTCTAAAAGACTCATGTAGAAAACAAAATCTTCAATGACCATTAGCCTCATGACCTAGGGTAATTGTGTAGTTAAACATCGGCCAGCTCTCTTCATGTGTCCGGGTAGATATTTACTCATACGTAGTGTGTCTTGGTTAAAGTCTGACAACAGCCGATGTCCTCTGATTTTAGGGGTTGCCTTGATCATGGACACGTAGCCGTTGATTCTATCGAGGAATTAGGGAGTTCTACTCTTGACTATGACTACAATCCAAGAAGCTCATCGTTCAATGATACCTTCTATATATACAAGCAATTGTTCATTTTCTTGGGTAGATTTAGATTTCTCTTATATAAGTTCAAAAATATGTCCTTTTTCTAAAAAATGTTGCGTTTTTTTTTTCTTTTTGTTTAACAGCATATCAATTGTTTATGGGTAATTTAATACCAAAATATATTTTTCTTGGAAGCTTTGAAGTAATAAAAAATATGATACACGTTACGGTAATTCCATTATTCGGACTCTTGTCCGGATCTTTGTTGCCATTTATACGACGTTTCGGTCGTTGTAGGCTCCGGCCTTCTTCAGGTGATAGGAATTTCGAACCGAACCCTTTATTACAATCCCTGGGGTATATGAACTCCATTCCTTGCCTAGAGCCTCTTCTGCTAGTCATGAGTTATCTCCCTCTAACCCTGTAAGTTACTTGTTCACCACTACTGTAGCCTGGTATTGAACTCACAACTCTTTGGAACTAACCAACGTCTATATCACTGGTCCATGTGTCCTTAAGGACCAGAACAACCGAATTTTTAGGATTTAAAAAACTAATATCCAGTAACCCTTTCTTACCTGAGTTCATATTGTTATTTTTTATGTTAATGCTTTTCTTTAGTATTTTTTTATATTAATGATTTTATCTGGTATTTTTATCAGAGCTCATATTGCAATTTTTGACACTAATGATTTTCTTTGGCACTCTGTATTACTGGTTCCCATATTGTGTTCATCTCTATGCTTGGTCTGCTTGGGAGATTTTTGAAGCCTAGCATACGTGCTGATTCCTTAAGTTTACGTAGTTTCCAGTGGCGTTCTCTATCTATTATTTCAACTTTATCCCATAGGGGGAGTTGATCCCCTTTCTCCCTCCATATATGGTCAGCTACACCTG
Organism: Ascarosepion bandense; assembly: GCA_037127315.1. Taxonomy (NCBI): domain Eukaryota; kingdom Metazoa; phylum Mollusca; class Cephalopoda; order Sepiida; family Sepiidae; genus Ascarosepion; species Ascarosepion bandense. Next base: position 12,266 of record JBBBDQ010001073.1, read on the forward strand.
ATTTTTCTATCTCCACTCGTGTTACGGCCTTGCGATGTTCTTGTAGCCTTAATGTAAATACTGTAAATCTCAGAACTATAAACAAATTATACACGTTATTCTGCTTTCACAATTGAATACATGGTAGATGATATTCAGATTTTATGCACAATGACTTATTGGTAATTTTTACTATAATTATGTATTGTTGATATTTTTACCATTAAAATGTATTTTATACTTTCATGGTGTTTTATTTTTGTTCGAGTATTCACTATTTCCCCATAGCTGGGTCCTAACAACAGCTACCACCCCGGGTTAGTGTGAATCTGGTAACAGCAGCAATTAAGAAGTGGTACCACACTCCTCAAAATCTTAAATTTCTCGATTAGAGGTCTTACTGCCGGATTTAGTCTATTGTCATACCCAAGACTACCAAAAAGTTGTACCTGAATAACTAGGATGAAGATTTATCATCATATAATATTATTAACGTAGGGGGATATTTTTGTCGCTATTACCACAACATTTCAATCATTGTCTACTTGGACTAAGGGGCAGCGGACCGATAAAACACTGTGAAGGACTCAATGAGAGCAACAGAAAATATCTTTATACATAGACAGCGGAAAAATAACAATTTACCAGTAGATTAAACAGCGGATTATGTTCAAAATTCTCTGGAGGTTAATTGCACATGCACTTGCACTTGCACTTGCACTTGCACATGCACTTGCACTTGCACATGCATTTGCACTTGTGGTGACATTCAACCAGGGCGGTTTATTCCCCACAAGAAACCGGCTCAACTCAAACCGCAAGTTGGTGTGAAGATTTTCCAGCACTAGGAAATGTGCTGGGTCTACTCTTACTGCAGATCTAGCACATTTGTTTCCTAAGACAGAGCTACGAGGCCGTGCCACCCCATTGCACCAGAAGGGCGGACTAGGTGCTCTTCAACGGGACCAGCGCGACCGATCGTTGCAGGGAGTTGGGAATATTTGTACCTTAGCACACCCTTGCGCGTCCGGGCTCCCCACCTTGTATGAGGCTGTGCCATCCCATTGCACCAGAAGGGTGGACCAGGTGCTCATCAATGGAGCCAGTGCGACCGATGGTTGCGGAGAGTTGGAAATTTTGTACCTTAGCACGCCCTTACGCGTCCAGGCTCCCCACCTTGATCTTGTGTCACATCTCGCTCCAGTAGAGGAGTAGGGTAAATATGCTTACTGCAGACCCAGTCTGTCCATAGCTGAGAGAAGTAAAGAACTCGAACGCGAAATCGGGGAGCCGAGTCCGAATTCCAACTGAATTCATTGCATTCACTTACGCGAAAATACCCTTGGGAAAGGTATTAATCCGTCTCTTCCTTCCAGTTATGGATCAAATAACAGGACAGATTGGGTTCTATAGCCTTGGCAGGCAACCAGTCTACCGCAGAAAACAATGGCAACCTACTGCGGGATAATCTTCTGCCCAGTCAGTCATGTCTCTTTCAACACATGATCGCCAAAAGCATTTATCACGTATGGCACTTAACTGATTGACGGAATATAATAGTTGGAAAGATGATTGAGGCTTCTACTGGTCATAAAGTGGGGGATCTGTTTTCTATTGTTATGAAGTAATAAACTGATCCCCCACTAAATACTACTTAAAAATTTAGTACATATCTTCCCCATCTAGCCATGAGTCAAATAACAGGACAGATTGGGTTCTATAGCCTTGGTCGGCAACCAGTCTATCGCAGAAAGCAATGTCAACCTACTGCAGGATAATCTTCTGCCCAGTCAGTCATGTCTCTTTCAACACATGATCGCCAAAAGCATTTATCACGTATGGCACTTAACTGATTGACGGAATATAATAGTTGGAAAGATGATTGTGGCTTCTACTGGTCATAAAGTGGGGGATCAGTTTTCTATTGTTATGAAGTAATAAACTCATCCCCCACAAAATTCTACTTAAAAATTTAGTACATATCTTCCCCATCTAGCCATGAGTCAAATAACAGGACAGATTGGGTTCTATAGCCTTGGTCGGCAACCAGTCTACCGCAGAAAGCAATGGCAACTTACTGCGGGATAATTTTCTGTCCAGTCAGTCATGTCTCTTTCGAGACATGATCACCCAAAGCGTGTATCACGTATGGCACTCAACTGACTGAATAAACTCGACTGAAAATCGAACTCGGCTCTCTGATTCATCAATCCGAACCGCTATTCATTAATCCACTGATGAAGGCAGGACATTTAATGTTGTCGGAACAAGTTCAAGGATTATAATCTTCAAGTAAATCGCGTGAATACCGACAAACAGTAGAAAAAAGACGGTGCACCAATGTCCAAAATGAAAAAATAGGATAAAAAAGAAAATAATACATTTTAGGAAGAAATGCTACTTTAAATTTATTTTTTTCGAAACGGATATTTTTTTTTTTTGTTTTACTTCGACATTAACAGTAAAACAGAAAATAGTACCTTGAACCAAACAGCTGTAAATGCTGTTACCATTAAAAATAAATCCGTATATCAGAAAAGTAGACACCTCAATACGCATGAGAAATATATTTTTGGCTCTACTTAAATTGGATAGCCGGATCGTAAAAGAAAATTAGAAAAAATATTTCTTTGACAAATTTTGTAGATTAGCAGTAAAAATTGAATTTCTCCCAGCCTTGTCAAAATCGGAAAAAAATTGATTTTTTCATCATTTTACAAGTGGGGTTCTACTTCGTTATATAAACATATCGGAGAGGTGAACGACCAACAACCATATTGACCAACGTCAGCATTGACTAGCGCAGGGTTGGCCCTCTAGTAAGCTAGTGGTCATCGGACCTGGAGGACCGAACCGCGAAAGTGGTTACCTCATCGAGCATAGGTGACATGTATCAGGGGGTATATGACTACAGCTGATTAGGATTTTCTTTACAAGTTTGAAACTGCTATTCTTCTTCTATGTGCTCCGTCCCTTCAAGATGTAGGCGATCATGGCTTTCCACGTCTCCCTATCCCTGGTTGCTCTTAGCACGCCTCCTCCTGTTACACAATGCAACCCTCGTTCCACCATCCACCTGATTAGGTCCTTCAAATATGTTATCCTTTGCTTTCCCTTGTCTCTTTTTCCCTCTATCTGCCCTGTTAGTATCAGGTTCTCCAAGCCCTCTTTCCTCATTGCATGTCCCAGGAAATTTAGCTGTCTCTTTCTGATGCTCGGTATTAATTTCCTTTTCGTTTCCATCATTTCCAAGATCTCATCATTGCTCACATGATAATCGTAGCATCTTTCTGTAGAACCAAATTTCAATTGCTTCAAGTTTTTCCTTCATCTTTGATGATTACGAACTGGTAAATGTGTGTAGTGGTGCAACTGATATCGGCTCGCAATTAGAAATCGGAGAGCAGAGTTCGAATTTCAGTTGAATTCATTGCATTCAGTAATGTGCAACTCTATCCCTGGTGGCTCTTAGCGCGCCTCCTCCTGTTACACAATGTAACCCTCGTTCCATCATCCACCTGATTAGGTCCTTCAAATATGTTATCCTTTGCTTTCCCTTGTCTCTTTTTCCCTCTATCTGCCCTGTTAGTATCAGGTTCTCCAAGCCCTCTTTCCTCATTGCATGTCCCAGGAACTTTAGCTGTCTCTTTCTGATGCTCGGTATTAATTTCCTTTTCGTTTCCATCATTTCCAAGATCTCATCATTGCTCACATGATATTCGTAGCATCTTTCTGTAGAACCAAATTTCAGTTGCTTCAAGTTTTTCCTTCATCTTTGATGATTACGAACTGGTAAATGTGTGTAGTGGTGCAATTGATATCGGCTCGCAATTTAAAATCGGAGAGCAGAGTTCGAATTTCAGTTGAATTCATTGCATTCACTAACACGGAAATACCCTTTGAAAAAGTACGAATACATCTCCCCTCTCTGCAGCTATGGATTGAATAGCAGGGCAGATTGGATTCTCTAGCCTTGATTGGCAACCAGTCTACCACAGAAGCAAATCGCAACCTACTGCGGAAAGATCTTCTGCTTAGTCAAGTATTGAAATAGGCATAATCGAACAAGTGTGTTCCACATATGTCACTTAACTGGCTGATCTGGATAAAAGAATTAAATAGCAGGGCAGATTGGGTTCTCTAGCCTTGATTGGGTTATATATTTTCCAGGTATGGGTTAATAAGTAAGACTTATATTACTAAATTATTATTTTCTAAAAACAAAAAATAACTTCTTACAATCTAAAAAATCATTTTTGGCTTTCCACAACTGCAAATTTGTTGATCATCCGTAGAAAACAAATCAATTTATCATATAATGATTAGCTACACAGAATTGTCTTTTAGAGTTTTTTGCTTTCTCTGAACTCTGAAAGTATATATATCAGCGTGTCCACAAATTGAAAAATCAGTTTATAAATTCACTCGCAATATAGCCAAGCGTTGCTCGGGTGTAATAAAAGCTTTAAAACTAATCCATGGTCTTGGAGCTCAGACTTTTTGGATGTTGGCATGAAAAACTAAAAAGCAATAGATGTTTCCAGTTAAAGCAAAACCGTAGACTGAAAGAAAAATGAATGGATGTAAGTCAAATTTTGATTTCCTGGCATCGATATCAAATAAGTTTTTGGTCGTAAACTGAATTTTTAAGGCTAAATAAGTCCTCTGAGTAAATGGTATCATGGCTGAGACTAAGAACTACAATTATACCTACTTAGAGCCAAACCCGAATCAAAATCTAAAATAAAAGGGCTGAAAAAAATACATACAGACAGACAGATAAACAGACACACACACAAACATCTTGCCTTTTAGATATAAATATTATTGATTTTCTGCACTATTGTAAGAACTGCAACCTTGAAACTTCTGAATATCGTTTCTTATGTCTTTGTCTATGAGTGTATCAAATTTTATTAAAATCAGACCACTCCTTCTATAACCCGATTTCTTCGATTATCAATATTTATCGGGGGTACCTCGACACAAAACCTAGCTAAGAACACTCGCAGACGCTTATGGTACAACTGTGTAAATTTTCAAGAAAATCAGTTCAGCCATGTTGGAGTTTATAGGTAATGGACACACACACACACACACACACACACACACACACACACACACACACACACACACACACACACACACACACACAAACACACACACACACAACACACACACACACACACACACACACACACACACACACACACACACACACACACACACACACACACACACACACACACACACACACACACACACACACACACACACAAACACACACACACACACACACACACACACACACACACACACACACACACACACACACACACACACACACACACACACACACAAACACACACACACACACACACACATACACACACAAACACACACACAAACAAAGTTCCATTTATAAATAAGTTTAGATTGTAATAGAGAATTGATCCCCATTATAATCCACATTATAATTTCTTGTTTCTTTGTCAAATCCTGATGAGGCATGAATCCACTTCTCCCACCCAACTATGGGTTGATCAGTAAGACTTGTATCACTGAATCAATTATTGTCTCCAAAAAGTTATTCTTACAATCTAAAACTATTTGTCTCAAACAATCGGCAAAGTATTGGTAAACCGTACAGAATGAATCCATCCATTATACAATGTTAGCTACACAGACATGTCTTAGATTTATTTACATTTTCTGAAATATAAATGTATAGAAGCTGCTGTGGCCACAAAGTGAGGGATCAGTTTATATATTGATTGTAATAGAGAACTGCCTACTAGAAAGACCCGTGAAAATTTTGCAATTTTCTTATTTGATTTTTTGTTTAATCTTAATTCTTAAATTAATCATTGAATAACCCGATGGTGAATATACAAATCATATATCATAATTTTTATTCTATGTTCTTCTATTAATTTTTGTTTATTTTTATAATTTGATTTCTTTATTTTTAAATTTTATATTATTTTTTTCCATATTTTTCCATATTGTTTATTTTTATAACTTGATTTCTTTATTTTAAAATTTTATATTTTTTCCATATTTTTTCATATTGTTTATTTTTATAATTTGATTTCTTTATTTTCAAATTTTATATTTTTTCCATATTTTTTCATATTGTTTATTTTTATAATTTGATTTCTTTATTTTCAAATTTTATATTTTTTCCATATTTTTTCATATTGTTTATTTTTATAATTTAATTTCTTTATTTTCAAATTTTATATTTTTTCCATATTTTTTCATATTGTTTATTTTTATAATTTGATTTCTTTATTTTTAAATTTTATATTATTTTTTTCCATATTTTTTCAAATTGTTTATTTTTATAATTTGATTTCTTTATTTTTAAATTTTATATTATTTTTTTCCATATTTTTCCATATTGTTTATTTTTATAATTTGATTTCTTTATTTTTAAATTTTATATTATTTTTTTCCATATTTTTCCATATTGTTTATTTTTATAATTTGATTTCTTTATTTTTAAATTTTATATTATTTTTTTCCATATTTTTTCAAATTGTTTATTTTTATAATTTGATTTCTTTATTTTTAAATTTTATATTTTTTCCATATTTTTTCAAATTGTTTATTTTTATAATTTAATTTCTTTATTTTTAAATTTTATATTTTTTCCATATTTTTCCATATTGTTTATTTTTATAATTTGATTTCTTTATTTTTAAATTTTATATTATTTTTTTCCATGTTTTTCCATATTGTTTATTTGTATAATTTGATTTCTTTATTTTCAAATTTTATATTATTTTTTCCATATTTTTTGATATTGTTTCTTTTTATAATTTGATTTCTTTTATTTTTAAATTTTATAATAGCCTGCCTGCCTGTATATATATATTTCATTTAATGTTTCTCATTCAGTAAAATAATGAGAAATGTAATTTTAATTATAAAAATTATTAGATTATGTTTAAACAAGTTACATAAAAATGCAAAAAAAACATATCGAAAATGCATTTTATTGTAGAAAAGTATTGTAAATAATAAAAATTCATTATGAAAACCAATTCTAATGTTAAAGAATAATTTCAAAAACGTTCTATTTTTAACTTTTTTTTAAGGAACGGTTATACATGATGTGCAATGTGGTGCAATGGATATCAGCTCAGAATAGGAACTCGGGTAGCCAAGTTTGAATTCCAGTTGAATTCCTTGCATTCACTTACGCACAAATACCCTTGGGAAAGGTATTAATGACACTCTTCCCTCCATTTATGGATTAAATAACAGGACAGATTGGGTTCTATAGCATTGGCTGGCAACCAGTCTACCGCAGAAAGTAATATAAAACCTACTTCAGGAAAATGTTCTGCCCAGTCAGTCATGTCTCTTCAAGACATGATCACCCGAGTGTGTATCACTTAACTGACTGACTGAATATAATAATTGGAAACATAAGTAAAGCTTCTACTGGTCATAAAGTGGGGGATCGGTTTTGTATTGTTATGAAGTAATAAACTGATCCCCCACTATTACTACTTATTAATATACTAATATAATCTATTTCTTCTCCCTTCAGCTATGGGCTAAATAACAGGACAGATTGAGTTCTATAGCCCTGACTGGCAATCAATCTACCACAGAAAGTAAGGGCAACCTACTGCGGTATAATCTCTTGTCCAGTCAGTAATGTCTCTTTCATATACGGCACTTAACTGACTAACTATATATGTCGTAATATATAGCAATAGCACGAAGAAAGAAGTGAAATGAATTGACAAAGAAATATATATATATATATATATATATAGAGAGAGAGAGAGAGAGAGAGAGAGATAACATAATTGAGTAATTAATGTGCTAACTGATTAGAAAAATGTCAAAAAATGTCAATATGCTATTTTTTTTACATGTCAACATTGAAAAATATCAACATAATTTTTTTTTTAATCGTATCACACCGAGCAAGGCGGTAACGCCACTGATGTGCAGGGGGCTACATAAGAGTGAAAAGATTGGAAAAGAGGAAGCCGGAAACCACATCCTAAACAGGGAACAAGGGATGAGCCTCTTAACCTGTTCAAAAGACGTAGGTGGAGTGTGAACCGGGCGATACATAGATCTATCTACTCCAATTGAAAAAAAAAAAGAAACCAAAGTGAGAAGATTGGAAAAGAGAAAGCCGGAAACCACATTCTAAACAGGAAACAAGGGATGAGCCTCTTAACCTGTTCAATAGACGTGGGTGGAGTGTGAACCGGGCAATAGATAGGCGAAGACACCATTCATGGTAGAAACCTAGGTCGCGTAATAACTCTTTTAAAAATGGAAAGTATTCAAAAGTTCTACAATATAATTGTACTGAACACTTAATACAAATGTGTACTGGTCTAACCCTATTATGACCAAAAACTAAGTATTAAACAATAAATAAATATATATATATATATATATATATATATATATATATATATATGTGTGTAGCATGTAGTGTGGGTATAGAATAGAAAAAATAATATTTTATTATTTAATATAAAATAGATTTTTCTTTCATTTGACATAATATTTTTTTAATAATACAATTTTATATTTTTTTCTCAAATTAACTTTATTGAATTAACTGATAATAAATAATAATGAACACTGAGAAATTATATCAAAAAGATATTACAGAAGCATTCGCCTAATTCGACACCCCAAGGGGAAGAGAAAAAGCGTCAAATTAGACCAAGTGTTGAATTATCCAAACTTATTCTAAATGTGGTACAAAGTCTGAATTTTTTATTTTTGAAAACATATTATTTAAAAAAAATATAGTTAAATGATAATAGAGAGTTAAATTATAGCTGGACGATGAGTTGGGGTTGGAAGGGGGGTCATACACACCCCCTTAGCAATTTGAGGGTGGTAAAAGAATTAATTTTACTAGTTAAAGAAGATGCAGAGGAAGTATATAAAACCTTAAAGGGAGTCAACGCCAGCCCCCCTAATCATCCAGCATGCAGTTTTTAACATTTAACTTCTGATTAAAGATTTCTAAAAGTTCTAATGAAGTTCTTAATAAAGATTGATGATTAATCTTAAATTAATGTTCAAGATTCATTTTTCACTTCATCTAAGTCAACGCTTTGCTTACGTTAACCAAAATATAATCGTGTTTTCTTGTATGAAAGTCAAATAAGTTTAAATGTGAGACGATATTGAACAAACATCTCATTGTGTAACATTGACTTTCTTTGTTTGCGACCGACTTTACTAGGTGTCGAATTAAGTGGACATTTTTAGCAGTAATTTGCTTGTGGGGAATAAAAAAAGTGTTGAATTAGGAGAAGTCAAATTAGACAAGTTTGAGTTTGAGTTAGAGTTTTGTTTAATGGCATATCAACATCTCTGTGGGTTACTTAATGCCAAAAAGGTGGTGGGTCTTCAGGTAATTTTTTTTAATGTTTGGTTATAGTGAGAAGGTTGATTTAGTCAGATTTTGAGTTTGTGTTTTGTTTAACAGCATATCAACCTCTGTGGGTTATTTAATGCCAAAAAGGTGGGGTTTTAAGGTATTTGTTTTTTAATGTTCAGTTATAGTGAGAAGGTTGATTTAGTCAGATTTTGAGTTTGAGTTTTGTTTAACGGCATATCAACACTTCTGTGGGTTTTTTAATGCCAAAAAGCTGGGGTTTTAAGGTATTTCTTTTAATGTTTGGTTATAGTGAGAAGGTTGATTTAGTCAGATTTTGATGAAAAATTTTGTTTTATTTTATTTTAGAAAACTGAAGATGCCTTCTAGTTTTGTACTCAAAAATGTATTGTTGGTAATAATTTTTTCCTTCAGAAATGTATATTTTTCTATATAAGTCTTTTTTTATGTATACATGTTTCTATAAAAGTCTGTTTTTAAATTTTCATAGTGTTTTGACTCCAATTTGGGGGTTAACTATTTGCCCATAGCTGGACCCTAACAGGTGCTACCACCCCAGGTCAGGATAGACCTGGGAACAACAGCAATTAAGAGGTGGTTCCATGCTCCTCACAACCTGCCAATTAGAAGCCTTGCAGCTGGATGCAGTTTAACATCATACCCAGGACCCAGAATTAGGTGAACTGGATCATGTACAAAACATAGGCACTGTGAAGAGGCACAAAAAAGTGTCATATTAGGTGAATTCTACTGTACAATTTCATATTTTGATCTAAATTTCAGATGCTGTCACATTTAATATTTCAATTAATATTTTAATATTATAAATAAAAATTGATAAATTATTTAAAAAATGATAAAAGATAGCATAATAAATTTAATGCTCAAAACCGACTGATGTTAAAAGGCCCCAAATAAAAACATAGTTTATGGTCAAAAATTTTGTATCACAGGATATTTTGCCTTTTCAACATTACCAATAAACGAATAATAAACTGATCTGTTTTCGTTATGATATTGGTTTTTATGATTATTTTTTACGTTTGAATTTAGAACTTTTTTGTGTGAATGAAAACTCCCTGATGAACTATTTTAAACAAATTTTATATAGCATTATCAAAAAATTTAACAAAGAAGTATTAATTTTTTTTAAAACCATTTCTTGAAACATTTATGCTTTCTACAACGTGAACTACGATGAAAATAAAATGAGAAAAATATGGTATAAAATTTTTGCTTTTCATTTTTTTGTTGCTTTTTTTTTTTACACTTTAGGCAGACCTGAAGTAGACTACCACCAACTTTAAATTTGTTATTTTTCAATTTTTTTTTTTTTTTACTTTTTTCAGTGCAATCTTATTGATTAAACCCTAAACTTTTTGAATGACAAAAAAAATTTGGAAAAATTTCAATATTTCAACAATTTTAGTCGGGGGGCTCAGTTTTTCATACAACCTTATAGTAAATCGATCCTCCATTTTGAAATCACTCGCCGGTACGACATTACCACCACCTGTAAATTTATTGATTATCAATCTTTTTTTTTTACTTTTATCAATGCAATCTTATCGATTAAACCCTAAACTTTCCAATAGAAAAAAAAATTTGTAAAAATTTCAACATTTAAAGAATTTTAGCGGTGGGGGCTCAGTTTAAATTAATCCTTTTTTGCTTGCGCATATTCAACAACTGAATATCTTTTAATAAAATCATTCTTGGAGTTTCCGAGGAAGATACCATCCTAAGAAATAAAGAAAACTTGAAAAAGACAAAAAGAAGAGCAATAACTCGTCCCAAGAAAAACAAAACAAAGCGACCCCAACGCGAGTGGTTCCAAAATGGAGGATCGATTTACTATAACTTTTTATGAGAAACTGAACCACTCCGCCTAAAATTGTTTAAATATTGAATTTTTTCCAAATTTTTTTTGATAATCGGATACTCTATGTAATAATCGATAAGACTAAGCTGAAAAAAAAAACTTTTAAAAATAAAAAACAACAAATTTAAAGGTGGTGGTAGTCTCTTTCCGGTTCACCGGAATTTATTTTAGAGTTACGCAAGGGTTGAGAAACGCTATTCTAAACAATTTTACATTCAAAAACAACTAACGGAACAAAGTTTATGACAAGGGAGAAAACTTTACACAACTTTAAAAAGTTATTTCCCTTATACCAGTGTAAAAGTTGATTTTGTTTATTAATTTCTAGATACCTCCAAAAAAATATTTAAACAAAAAGCCTAATTTTAAATTGCATTTTTAAAATTGATAAATCTTTATTGAAGCTTTGATTTTAGTTTTACTATCACGGCACCGTTTGTAACTCTGTGTTCCAGCTAAGTTAATGGCCGGACAAAACGGCAATTTTTTGTTTTAAGTTCATTGATCTACCATTTGTTTGTGAAAGCTTGAGGTGAAAATTTCACTCCATACAAGGTCAAAGAGTCACTCAAAGTAGGGCTTACTGAACAGTTTGGAGGAATAATTCAATGTTTAATACTTTGCTTATTTTCTGAACAGCATCTTTCCCTGCTCCTCTGCGTTTGGTGCAAGAATTCAAGCATATTACCCAAGACGTTTCCAATCTCTTAATATGTTCTGAACAGAATCTTTACGTGTTCCTGCCCGTTTAGCATAAGAATTCAGGCACACAAGGTGTTTCCAATTTCTTAATACTTTGCTTATTTTCTGAACTGCTCTTTCCTTGTTCTTGTGCTCCTTCGAATTTCGGTGTCGAATTTTTTTTTTCTTTTTTTTTTTCATTTTTTGGGGATTACGTTATTCACATAATGAAAAATATCCTTCTTCAAATCACGTGTACTGGCGATACAGAATTACAAACAAATAACTGTACCAAAAACTACATCAGTTTTTAACAGCCAGTGACGAAGTTGTGGGGGTCACTTAGAGTCCAAGATTCTTCTTCTGAGGAGGTGGAGCAAACTCAAACAGCGTCTTCATTTACATACTCCACCACTATCGTATACACAACTTAGGAATGAGTTTGAGTATAAGTATATTACTTCACTAAATTAAACGGAATAATTCTTCATTCATAGTCGTGGAGTTCTAATCTATTCTTGCCCTCTTTTCCACTCTAAAGCTGTTGGAACACAAGAGAGGTTATTTTCAAAACAGAATCAAAGAATATTAACCTCAATACTAGCAGAACAGTGTGATTTGTCTGCTCTGATTTTTTTCTTCTACAAAACTTTTTCGGGGCCATTAATCACTTTCTTTCTTTCAAGATTTGTAACTAGGTCCTACCCTTTTCCTGTGAAACCAATAGATTGTAAGAGCAAATTCTACTCCATCAGCTTCTTTTCTCGCACTTCCCGTCTGTGGAATTCCCTTCCATTTACTTGCTTCCCCGACAACTACAATCTCCAAGGATTTAAATGTAAATCAATAGTCATCTTCTATCTCATTAACCAGCATCCTCTCTCTCTCTCTCTCTCTCTCTCTCTCTCATGCTCCTTTCTCCATCCACTTCACTTTCATCAATATTCTCCTCCTTCTCTTACCCACTTCCTGACACCCCCTATAACCTGTCACTCTTTCTCATAACTTTCCTCCTATGTAACCCCTTGCAAAACAGTGACAGTGAAATGCCTTACTTGGGGCGATATGATTAAAAAAAAAAATTCTATACATTTATATTCCAGAGAATGTAAATAAATCTAAAAGACATGCATGTGTAGCTAATCAGTATTTCATTGACTGATTCATTCGTTTTATATGGCTTATCAACAGACAAGAAATTATGTAAATACAAAGTGGGGGATCAATTGTATATTACAATCATTATAGAAATTGATCTCTCACTTCATGGCCACTTTCATCTTTCTCTTACCCACTTCCTGACCATCCCTATAACCTGTCACTCTTTCTCATAATTTTTCCGATGTAACCCCCCCCCCCCCGCAAAACTGTGACAGTAAAATGCTTTGCTTGGGGTGATATGATTATAAATAAATAAATTAATTAATTAAACTAATTTCCCATGACTTCCTCGGAAAAAAGAAACTGCCCTACTAGTGGGAAGTTTAGGGTCATCCTCATTTCGGCGACCTCTCACCAAGAGAGTGTAGTGGGATAAGAAATTAAGAATCAAAATCAACCTTCTTCACTTTAACAAAAATTCACAATGAGGTGTGCAATCCCAGGTTTTCTCTAATAGAAAAAGAATTGACCATGTGCTTAAAGAAAAAGTCGAAACCATTTTACGCAAGTAGGTGTTAAACTGATTTTCTGACCAATGGGAGCGACTTACAAGACCAAAAGGGGACTTCGCGATCAAGTGCGAAAAATCTGAATACTGTAAAAGGCCCCGGTCCGCGTCAATCAGTCAGAGTCAGATGGGAGCCGCGAGACAAAACAACTAAAATGTAATTTCAACTTCAAATCAACCAGGAGATAAGCTCAGGTCGCACCTTGTTCTCTTTCTCTTTCCTTCTCGTATGCTGATTTCTTTTACTTCTTCTTCTCCCTCCAAAGACATTCCTACCAAACAAACACATACATCCGTACGTACGCATATACTCTTTCAACAATTACTACTACGAACATTTTCTACAATTCTTGACACCCTTAAACATTACTTGTTTCTCATTGAACATTAATTTCTACAAATTCTTGTTTGTCTTTCCTTTAATAAATTTTTATTTTAACATACAAAATGTGCATTCTATTCTTTCACTATTCTACACTAATTCACACATTCCAACCTGCAACCAACCTTCTGATGAAAACCTTATGATAATTCAAATGATTATAACTCTGCATAAAACTTATAAGTTGTAAGGAGTTCGGTCATGTATGACACAAGGCCGAATTAAAGAAAGATTAACCATTTCCCTATAGTTTCAAGAGCACGTAGCTTTGCGCAACTCCAGCAATAAAGACCAAAGATAAATTTTACACCAATATCACTTTCTCATATTTAATATTACCTTTTAAAGACAGGCTGCAAGGCCTCTGATTGGGAGGTTGTGAGGAGCATGGAACCACCTCTTAATTGCTGTTGTTTCCAGGTCCAGCCTAACCCGGAGTGGTAGCACCTGTTAGGATCCCAGCTATGGGCAAATAGTTAACCCCAAACTGGAGTCAAAACACTATGAAAGTATAAAAATATTTTTATAGAAATATATACATAAAAATAGACATTTATAGAAAAATATACATTTTTTAATGAAAAATATTACCAACAATACATTTTTGAAGAAAAAATTATTACAAAACACATTTTTGAAGGAAAAAATTATTCTCAGCAAAACAGCAATAATTTTGAATACAAAACTAAAAAACATTTTCAGTTTTCTAAAATAAAAAAGAATAAAAACAAAACATTTTCATTTAAAATCTGACTAAATCCACTGTCTAACTATAACCGAACATTAGAAAAATACGTTAAAACCCCACCTTTTTGACATTAAATAACCCACAGAGGTGTTGATATGCCGTTAAACAAAACTCAAACTCAAACCTTTTAAAGATAGACTTATAATTTGCAAATAATTTATTCATTCACCAAGACAACCACTACTACAATCAGAAACATTTACTTAGGTATGTACAAAAAATCACTGCCGATTTTCGATACCTCAATTTAAATTTAATTTTTAAAAATAAAAACGTTTTCTTGAAGCTTTAATTTTACCTTTAATTGAAAGCCAAGAGATTAAATTTACTAATTACCATAAGCAAAATACCCTGGTTTAGTTCAAACCGAAATTATATTGCTCGGAATCAAAAATTTCACTGAAAAAAAAGTTTTTTTTAAATTTACCGCCATTATTGACGAATCGACAGATTATGTAAACAGTAGCTAAATTTCTGATTTAAAAATCTTGCAAAAAAAAAATATACCTCCTTGACACGTTATTTAAGTTGATTTTTATAATTGAAACCTTCCTTTATCTGATTTCACACAAGTATTAAGTGCTTACTGACTTGATATTTACGAAATAAATCACTCTTTAAAAACAGTAGCCCTCTTGTCAGCGCTTATCTAGGCGATAAATTACGTGTTGACAAGTAGCAGGTGTGAATGACGTTTGGATGGCGGCCGTAAGTGACAAAAAAATCGTGTAGCTTAAAACGTAATATTTGGAAATTGAAATTTTTTTTTGTTGTTTTTTAACTAAATAGTAAAATTAAAAATTTAATATAATATTTTCAGCAAGTATAACATTTTATAGAATTTTAGTTTAGATTTATAGCCAGACTATGCTTTCTGAATAAATAAAAGTAAAATATGCTTTCTGAATAAATAAAAATAAAATGTGCTTTCTGAATAAATAAAAATAAAATGTGCTTTCTGAATAAATAAAAATATGCTTTCTGAATAAATAAAAATATGCTTTCTGAATGAATAAAAATTTAAATTTCTTTTAAAAGAAAGAATTAAATTAAAATAACCGAACTGTTATTTATTAATATTTTTCTGAAATATTAAATATTTTTATGTTTAGATATTACATATTTATCTTACATTATTAATATGCTTTCTGAAAAAATTAAATTTCTTTTAGAATAATTTTAATTTAATAAAAAAAGAATTAAATTAGAATCAAAGTTTGGTTTGTTTAGTTTTCGATGTAAGGGGAATTCATCCAAAGACTTGTTAACTTCTAAAAACAATACGACCTCTACGGAAATTTGTTTCGATCCGTATGGAACACCGTACTTAATAAAAATTTCCAAAATTTAATTATTTTTAATTATTTTAAAAGTAAAATTGGAGAATGATTTTTATTAAACTTTTCAATTTTCGATAGGCAATGTGATAATCAATTCTTAAGTAAGAGGAAATTAAACAACGTTTTAATAAAAGGTTTTTAAAATATTTTTAACACTTTTATGAATTATTATAATAAAAAATTAAAAAATAAAAACAATTATTTCAAAATTTTATTAGTAAACGAAAAAAATTTTTTTCTTCAGAGTATAATGTCCTTAATAATTATTATTTATTCCAGCAATTAAAAGTTTATCAAATTAAATTATATCAGAGATTTATTGCATTTTTATTTTACTCTTCGGAGCAGATTTTCGGCCAGGTTGTCCACTTTAGAATAAAAAACATAGATGATTTATATGCCCCAATGAGTCCTGCATTTAACTAATAAAAAAAATTTATACAGATATTAAAATTTATTAAAATTTCATGGATTTACGTAGAGGGGGGGTAACAGAGTTAAAAAAAAATATTTTCACCAAGAAATTTTAAAAAATAATAATTTCAAAAATAATTTCATTCATTTGTGAATGAGTACTGAAAGTTTCATTCAAATCTGACTATTATTTGATTTTTGCGAGAATTTTGAAATTAATGTGTTTGTTACCGTGAAAAAAGTGGGTTGTATCAGCATTACCACGTAACCTATTGTAATAAAGGCGTAATTTTTTTTTAAGCCGCTAACTCAAATAAAACAACATTTTCTATCAAAATTTCGAAAATGTTAGCAGAGATTCAAAAAATTTTAAAAATAATTAAAAATTGCTTTGATCTTTCCTCTTAATAAAAATATAAATATTTTGATGGAAAAAGTTAGTTTTATTAAGTTTATGAACTTTTTTATTCATACTATGCTGTTTCACGCTGTTTTTTAGCGATATTTTGTACGTATGTGGCGAACTTCGTAGATAAATTTCAATGAAGCTGGCGTTAAATCTTGTAGCCTGAAAAATCACGTCAGACACAAGTTCAATATTTACCAGTTTCTCGCTTACTGGGCCTTCGGAATGTCTCTGAAATCTCCCACAAATATTTATATTTTAAATTCGACGAGACAGGCAAATAATTCAGATGCAAAAGATAAGAATTGACAACAATAAGACAATTTAACCAACCATGTATTAACAATATACAGTCAGTCAGTTAAGTGCCATACGTGATACACGCTTTGAGCGACCATGTCTCGAAAGAGACATGACTAACTGGGCAGAAGTTTATCCCGTAGGAGGTTGCCATTGCTTTTTGCGGTAGACTGGTTGCCAGCCAAGGCTATAGAACCCAATGTATACTATTATTTAACCCATAACTGGAGGGAAGATACGGATTAATATCTTTCCCAAGGGTATTTGTGAGTAAGTGAATGCAAGAAATTCAACTGGAATTCGAAGTCAGGACCCCGGTGTCGCGTTCCAAGTCGATATCCACTGCACAACAACGCACATCCGTCTTGATTGAAAAAGTCATGCAATACATTTGACAAAAGCTAAGAAAACAGGTGTTTCTTGCCATTGCTTGAAGTCAAATGTTTCTTAGACAGATTGTAACTTGTTGAATAAAAGTTTGTCTTGAATGAAGTAAAGTTTGTTTGCATGATAATAATGAATTGTAATGTTCACTGC
>JBBBDQ010001073.1:32500-110000 GCA_037127315.1 Ascarosepion bandense
AGATATGACTGACTGGACAGAAGATTATCCAGCAGTAGGTTGCCATTGCTTTCTGTGGTAGACTGGTTGCCGATCAAGGCTGTAGAACCCAATCTGTCCTGTTATTTAACCCATAACTGGAGGGAAGAGACGGATTAATACCTTTCCCAAGGGTATTTGCGCGTAAGTGAATGCAACGAATTCAACTGGAATTCGAACTCGGCTCCCCGATTTCTGCTTCCGAGCCGATATCCACTGCACCACAACACACACCCGTCACTGGAGAGTACTGGGTGGGATTGTTGTAAGACTGGGGGGAAGAAGGTGAAGAAAGGGGGTGTAATTGCGTATAATAACGAGGAAAAACGTGCGTTTATCTAACAACACAAAATAAAGAATTTATTTACAAATTTACACAGTCGCGATTATCAGTGGATGTGCGTTGTGGCGCAGTGGATATCGACTCGGAACGACGAATTGGGAAGTCGAGTTCGAATTCCCGTTTCATTCCTCGCATTCACTTATGCCAAAATATCCGTCTCTTCTCGCCAGAAATGATAGCAAAATCTGGTGCCCGTTTTGAATAAAACCTCAAACTAAAATGCATTTCTCTCATTCATTCTTGTAAAAATTATAGTTAATAAGAATTATAAGTATTTTGAATAGTGAGTTGCTTTTCAATGGGTAAATTTTTAATTTTGCTCATACATGTTGTTTTTTTGGGGTTTTTTTTTCTTAAATTTTGTATTCTCGGTTGCACAGTAATGTGGAGTCAGCTCACTCCGTTAGAAACTTGGAAACAGCATGCTATACTGCTTGGCATTCGCACCGGACATGCCACACAAGCAAGAGAACCAAGTCATGCTTTTCAAACAATTTCTGCAACCACATCACTCCATAAACTTAACTCCCAAAACTCCTTTGATTATTATATGTGGTCGCAATTGAATATGAAACCAGCAAAACTCTTTATAGCACCAAAGATGAACTGAATGCAAGGGTTATGGCAGCATTCATCAACTTAAACAAGGTGATCATTCAGAAGAGTTGGGTTAAATAATAGGACAGATTGGGTTCTATAGCCTTGGTCGGCAACCAGTTTACCGCAGAAAGTCATGGCAACTTACTGCGGGATAATCTTCTGCCCAGTCAGTCAAGTCTCTTACGAGACATGATCGCTCAAGCGTGTATCATGTATAACACTTAACTAACTGAACCACACATTAAAGTTCTAGATTTGATAACACATAACTCAATAAGTCCCGGGCCTGACATATAAATGGTCCCACTAATAAAAAAGATCTTTATCTTTGTTGTTGTTATTACATTTCGGCCATTGCGCATTCCAGTTTTCTTCAATTGCTTGTCGATCCGGGTAACTTTCAGGTATTTTAAAAGAAAACTTTATGGAGTAGATTTTTCTTTTCCGCTGTCTATGCCGAATATATATATATATATATATATATCTTTTTTGTATCATATAATAATTCTGCTTGTTCCTTCCTTAGATAGTTACTTAGTTCCTCCGTCCGTTACGCCACTGAAGAAAAATAACACATTTACCCCCATATTAGAAACAACCTTCTTCTTCGGTTTCTGTTAACTTAAAGTCTGACTAGCGTTCGGGTCACTATCAGGAGTTCTATCACAGCAACAACCTTCTTCTTCGGTTGCTGTTAGCTTAAAGACTCACTAGCGCTTGGGACACTATCAGAAGTGTAATCACAAGCGGTTGTCATGTGACCACGTGACTATCTCGACCAATAAGAGACAAGCACTTTTTCTATCCTTACACATAAAAAGTCAAAGCGAAAAAAATGTTTTCTCAAATAAATTTCGTTGAGGATATATATATATTTTTTTTTTTTGTTATTTTATCGTCGCCGACATTTTGTGTCTTTTTCTATAGCGAACGCCGAAAACTATATCGAAAAGAAACTAATAAAGCCGTTCTAAAAAGTAAGGCTCGTGAAGAGACATAATTCTTACATTTATCTTCACTCAAATGCATAAAACGTTAAAAGCTCTTTTAACTCTTTATTCAATTTTTATTTCCGTCAGAACTTCTTTGAAAAGCACTCATCATTTTTTGACATTATTTTCAAATCAAATATCGTTATCTTTGCTGTTGTTATCACAACATTTCGGCCATTGCACATTCCAGTTTTCTTCAATTGTTTGATTAGATATTTTTATTATAAAAGATTAAAAATACTATAGAAAAATCGATCTAATAAATCCTTAAAGTAAGGTCTAATACCCAGAAAAATATCTAAATAAATAAAATGAAAAATTAAATGAAATAAAGAGGCTTCCAATCTATGATCTATGGAAAATTAAAAATTAAAAGAAAAAATCGATCCTCTAAATTCAAAATTAAGATTAAATATACACATTTAGATAAATTATAAAAAAAACTGATAAAATACAAATTTGCATTTACCTTCTAAAAAATATAAGTTTAGATTTTTAGAAATAACTTCGCCTAAATACAATAATACTCCACACTTGAATGAACAACCCTATCCCGCTAAAATAAAAATATAAAAATAAAAATAAACAATTCTATAGAAAAGGTCAAACTACTAAATTCTAAAGCAAAGTTTAACATTCCGAATTAGATGAGAAACCTACACATAAAAACCTTACTTAAATACAAAAATATTCCGTACTGGAAAAATCAAAATTAAAAGGAAAAAACACCCCACCCCTATCACGTCAATCTAAGGAACCCCAAGGAAGACAGCCTGGCCACTAGATAAAAGAGAATACATAAAATCTGTCTGGTAACAACAGACACTCATTAATCAAGCACTAGCTAACCATGCCACTGTCCTAAAAATTCTTAAGGTCAACAAACAAGATGGGTTCCCTAATCACAAAGAACCCCCACATACACACACGCAAAACTGACCAAGTAATCAACCCCCCCCACACACACTTCGAAATTCTAACCAAAAGATATCCCCGACCAATAAAAACGTACATTCTAACAGATAATGCCATTAATCATTCATTTAGCATTTACACACCAAGTTCTTCAAAAGTCTAACGGTCAACACGAAAGACATATTCCCTTCATTTTCAATAACCCCAACCAACCCCACAACAACAATGAAACAAATATAGGCAGCGGATGATTTCAGTTCTTGCTCATTCCTCCTGATGAGACGTTGGATGCCCAACGTCGAAACAACCATATGATTGTAGAGGACATATATAGAAAAAATTATGTACATGTTCTAAAACATTATATATATATATATATATATATATATATATATATGTGTGTGTGTGACACGATAACTAGGCATATATGTATTTTATTATAATAGATTAAAATAGAAAATAGATTAGAATAGAAAATAGTTTAAAAACACATTTAACAAAAGTGAAAAAGAAGAGGAAAAAATAAATAAATAAACGCTTTTTCTTTTATGACGAAAATTGTGGAAGAGACAACGGTATCCGATTACTGTTTTAAATCCTACCGCTCTTCCGCTAAATATTTGACTCAGTGATAAAGTTCAGCAGGTAGGTTTTCAAATGACCCGGTCAAAGGCTGTCCTTTACTGTATCTTGACCACACATTAAGCCTTTTCCGGCGGAAGCCTTATTAAGATAAAAAAAAAAAGATAACTGAAATTTCAGACTTACAGTCGCCGGTGTTTGTCACCGGTGGTCTAAAGCATTTCCGGATTTCCGGATTTCCGGATTCATATTAAATAGAGTCAGTTAAAAAGTGAGTCAGTTAAGTTAAGTTGAGTTCAGTCGGGTGCGAGCTTGAAGTAAGGATCTCCGTTCGTCTTGTTTCGTTCAGTTCGGATTTGTTGATCTCCATTAATTAGAGTTAAAGCTGTGTGTCACATTCGCCTGCCCCAACCGACAAGGCGAACTCTAAACGAATAAAGCATCCTTTTCAACTCATCCAAGTTGTGGAAGTTCGTTCCTTATAGTTCAATATTGTACCCCCAGCTGTTCGGCTGACATTTTCAACAAACTTCCGGCAACATCACAGCGTGGAGAACGGCCGCCGGAGAAATTGTACGGACGGACCGTTGGGGTGTTACATATATATAGATATATATATATATATATTAGGTACCTCAACTAAAAATATATATATATATATATATATATATATATATATATATATATATATATATATATTAGGTACCTCAACTGAAAAATCAAGATAGTATGAAGAAAAAAGACACCAAACTTGATAAAAACGAACTTTTTCCATCAAAATGTTATTATTAGGAAAAAAGATCAAAGTATTTTTGAATTATTTTTAATTTTCTTTTTTAATTCCTTCTAACACGTTCGAAAAAATCTTGTTTTGATTTTAGTTAGCGGGTAGCCAAATCGTTACGAGAGTTTACAATGGAAAACGTAATATTAAGTTTGTTTTTTGTTTTTTTTCCGGTGATAAATACATTCATTTAGAAATTCTTGCAAAAATCAAATAATTGTCAGATTTTAATGAAGCATTCAGGACTTATTCAGAAATGAATTAAATTATTTTTAAACTATAATCTTTAAAAAAAATATTGGTAAAAGTATTTTAACTTCTTTACTCCTATTCCATGTAATTTCATAAAATTTTAAGAAATTAAATTTTGTTTGGAAAATTGTTTTTATTAGTTAAACGTAGAATTTATCGGGAAATGTAAATCATATATATTTTTTTAATATTTTGCCTTTATTTCCAAAAATCTGTTTCTAATAGTAAAATAAAAAATGCAATAAGACTATGCTATTGTTTAATTTGATAAGCTTCTCATTGCTTTAATAAATTAATAATGAAATTTTAAAATGATCTCATTTTTTATTTTAATGATTTATAAAGTTTCAAAATTATTTTTTAAATGCCTCAAAAATGTGTTGTCGTTATTTTATTAATTTATTAAATGAAGATTATATTTACTAATCGAAAATTGAAAATTTTAATACAAATCGTCGTGTCTTTGTAATTTTAAAGTAATTTTAATTTTTTTTATGTGTGTGTGTGTGTGTATTTAATTTTTTTTTTTTTTTGTATGGTAATGTGTAAAAGGTCATGTGTTTCACGGTTTTTGCTTCTTATAGAAAAACTTGTTCAATTATATGACTTGTGATCTCCATACACTTATCTTCTCTCGCATCTGTCGAGCTGTCATCACATTTCAAATACGGGAAAAAGGTCAGAAAGTTCAACTCTGTGCCTAGGAAATAGTTTTATTCCAAAATTCATGTTATAAATAAGTAATACTTGTATAAATCGGATTAATTTAACATTAAATTTGCTAATTTTTAAAATAATGCGTCGCAAATGTATATTTTATTTTTGCAAGATTTAAAAAACCGAGAAAAAGATTTCGTTTACAAATGTGTCAATTGCTAAAAAATGGCCGAAAAACTGAAAAATTAAAAAGAAATAAAAAAATTTTAGATTTCAATAACTATAATTTTTGTTTTAAATACACCAGAGTATTTTGCTTACTAGAAATAGTAAATTTAATCAATTAGCTTTCAATTAAAACTAAAATTAAAATTTCAAGAAAACTTTTTATTTTGAAAAATTTATTCTTAAAAATTCAATTTAAATCTGGTTAGCGAAAATGAGTGGAGGTACCATATATATATATATATATATATATATATATATATATATATATATATATATATATTCTAAGCGTATACTGTTAAATATATGATACAATGAATGTCTATTATGTTTAATCATGAGCCGTTCTAAACGTCGTATTTTGGCTTTAATTTCAATTGAAAATAAAGACAAAAATTCTCCAACATTTGGATAATTTTTTATTAATTTGGTTCTAAGCTTTCGGATCACATGAGCCATCTTCAGAGAGGTTATTAAGACGGTAATACAGTAACATCCACCATCACTGACAATTTTATTTTGTGTTGAAATAAAACTCCGCTAGTTAACGGTAATAGTTACCAGAAATAACAAATGCAGTGCGCAATGCAGTTCTATGACGTCACATGTGAGCCGAAAGCTTAGAATTAAATTAATAAAAAATTATCCAAATGTTGGAGAATTTTTGTCTTTATTTTCAACTGAAATCAAAGCCAAAATAAGACGTTTAGAACGGCTCATGATTAAACATAATAGACATCCATTATATCTTATATTTAACAGTATATGTTTAGAAAATTATTTGCTGCCTCGATGCACTATATATATATATATATATATATATATATATATATATATATATATTATTGTAATGGTAATCGAGCACTCTTTATAAAAGTAAATGCATAAACAGCTGGTAAAAAAACCTACGTGTTCTATAACTTTGTGACAATATGCT
This sequence comes from Ascarosepion bandense, assembly GCA_037127315.1. Taxonomy (NCBI): domain Eukaryota; kingdom Metazoa; phylum Mollusca; class Cephalopoda; order Sepiida; family Sepiidae; genus Ascarosepion; species Ascarosepion bandense. The sequence continues at coordinate 38,806 of JBBBDQ010001073.1, forward strand.
ATATATATATATATATATATATAAGATCATTTTAAAATTTCAGAATTAATTATATTAGTGCGTAGTAGGAACATGTATAAAGCAGAGAGGTAGAATTTAGTTCTTACTGTAGACGGTAGCACCGCAGTTTGGGGCGGTCGTTTTGTAGTTTAGCCACAGCTGAGTTGAGCGTTGCTTTTGCATTTTGACTTGAATGTGGTTTTGAATATCAGCAACTAGAGTGACGTAGACCTTAGTAGCATTTGTTAGTTTATTTCTTGGATCCAGACTTGAAATTTATACAATTTATTTCTAAAAATTATATTATTTACTTATTTCTAATTGGCCCTAAAATAGCAAATGCTATGTCTACTACTACGTCCGCCCGCGATTTTAGCGGTTTATAACTATTTGTAGGCGTATTTTAATGTTTATGTAGCTACTATTTTAAATTTTGGCGGAATTACGCTAAACGCATAACTCAACAAATAACAAATTTTGGAAAACAATTGCGGAAAGAAACAACATTGTTATTAGGATGGATCGGGCTAGTCTCCCTGAAAACAAAACACTGCGCCTCCTTGGCTTAACTCTCACAACAGACCTCAAGTGGAATCACTATATCGAATCCATAGTTAAATCAGCTGCTAAGAAAGTCGATTCTCTGTCTAGGGTCAGGAAGTTTTTACCGTCTGAAACGATGAAAATTAAAAACATAGGACAGATAGTTACATAATAGAACAGATTGGGCAGGCAATCAGTCTACTGCAGAAAGTAATAGCAACCTACTGTAGAAATATATTTTGCCCAGTCAGTCATGTTTCTTTCGAGACATGATCGCCCAAGCGTGTATGTCACTTAACTGACTGAGACTCTACCCAGCTATTGGATGGCTTCTTTTGCCATCACAAAACCCAAGACATATATTACATAACAGTCCAGCACGCTTTTCTTTGCTTTCAACAAATTTTTCCTGTCTCTTTATGCTCTACTTAGCTTTTTGAATGCTTTTTTATTGCCTCAAAAACCAGGACAGATATCACATAACACTCTATTTTTTTTTTTTTTATTTCTTTGCTACTATTACATAGAAGTATGCTTATTTTTTAACTTATACTAGCAGTATAACACGGCGTTGCTCGAGTGTAACGAAAGCTTTAAAACTAATCCATCGTCCTGGAGCTCAGACTCTTTGGACGTTGGCACGAAAGACTAAAAAGTTTCCAGTTAAAGCGAAACTGTAGACTGAAAGAAAAATGAATGGATGTAAGTCAAATTTTCATTTCCTGGTATCAATATCAAATAAGTTTTTTCGACGTAAACTGAATTTTGAAGGCTAACTAAGTCCTCTGAGTAAATGGTATCATTGCTGAGACTAAGAACTACAATTATACCTACTTAGAGACAAACCCGAAGCAAAAACTAAAATAAAAGAGCTGAAAAAATATAGACATACAGGCAGATAAACAGACACACACACAAACATCTTGCCTTTTAGATATAAATATTATCCATTTTCTGCACTATTGTAAGAACTGCAACCTTGAAACTTCTGAATATCGTTTCTTATGTCTTTGTCTATGAGTGTATCAAATTTGATTAAAATCGGACCACTCCTTCTATAACCGACTTTTTCGATTATCGATTTTCGATATTTATCGGGGGTACTTCAACACAAAACCTAGCTAATAACACTCGCAGACGCTTATAGTACAACTGTGTAAATTTTCAAGAAAATTGTTTCAGCCGTTTCGGAGTCTATAGGTAACGGACACACACACACACACACACACACACAGACAAAGTTCCATTTATAGATAAGTTTAGATATCATAAAAATATTCATAATTATTTTCATTTTTTATATAGCATATAAATGTGCTTATTTACAGTTTAGCATGTTAAAAACTAGCTAATCATTTGCATTCGAGAATGCCCGTTTAAAAGGCAGCTAATCAGTCCCTGTTTCAGACACCTTCTCAGGCACATTTGTGTTTTATTCTTCAATGATGCTGAACGGACCTCTTAGTGAACGTGCTGTCTAGCATAATCAACACTCTAAACAACGACAGCATTCTCAGACTCTCGGTTACGATTCCTTAAGAATTCTTGCTGGCACAATTATTGATGCTTTCTCAAAAAGTTTCATTCACAAGGCGTGAGTCCACCCGTGGTATCGTTCTCAGCACTTCCTCAAGATACTACCCGCTTAGATCGCTTCCTCCAGACAAATGTCAACCTCAAAAAGGTCACCTTCCTGACAAATCAACTATGGTAAGTTTCGAATCTGGGTTTCATGGTCAAAAAGCCAACGTTTTAACGACTCGCTCACATACCAATAGTTTAGCATATACATATAAGTTTATATATATATATATACTCATATAGTGACAAATTAATAAATATACAAATGAGGAAAGTGCACATATGTGTGAAATTATGATTCAGGTGTTAATAAAACAGTGCTCAATGTATGAATAGAGCTGTATTGAGCACTCTGGGAGAATGGTAGACTTTGTAAACAGTAGCTACTCCGACATTTACGCACCGCTCATTCGATAATGAATTGGAGCACGCTAGCTATTGGGCGTGTTTATACGCGCTAAAAAGCCTGCCTACTTCTGGTTACTCGTGGCCTTGGGGTAGAATCGCCGACTGACGCCAATTCGGCCGGGTTTCCATCCTGGTTAGGAAGTGACCGGAGTCTAAGCCGTACAGATGAACTGTAATACAGCGAAACAGATCTGTGTGCGGATAACTAGTATATATATATATATATATATATATATATATATATATATATATATATATATCCATCCGGAGATAGATCTGTTTCGCAGCTCATCAGTACGGTTAAACATCCGATTGCTTTTAGCCAGGATTGAAATCCGACAGAAATGACGTCAGTCGGCGATTCTACCTTTGAACTATGGGCGCTCGATAGAAGAACGTGGACTTTTTTAGCGTGTTATGTAACATGTACACACGCCAGTAGCTGAGAGTGTTCTAATTCATTATTAGGTGTATGGTTAGGTCTTGAAGGCCGTCACAATGCGTTTAGTAAAATAAAGGAAGGTAAAGAAGTTTTTGGGTATTACCTATTTATTATACATTAATATTTCGAGATCAAAATCTCATCTTCAGAATGGCAGAAGAGCGTGTGTCTGTCCGAGTGAGTTCGTGCCTTTCAAAGAATGGTCATTCCTGGCTGCTACTGCTGTCATTAATTGTAGCAAATGCTTCTGTGTGTGTGTGTGTGTGTGTGTGTGTGTGTGTGTGTGTGTGTGTGGTATATATATATATATATATATATATATATATATATATATATATATGTGTGTGTGTGTGTGTGTGTGTGTGTGTGTGATTGACAGTTGGGACCTTTTTCTGCTCTGATGATATCAGTCTGCTTTAATATGTGATTTATCTAAGTATGTGTGACCTGACTGTTAGTTTGACTTTTGCCAAAGTTGAAGAGGATTTGTTTTATTACTGTAGCTTTATCTATCTGCTTTATCTGGTGGTGTGTGCGTGTCCGTGACTGTGTCATGTGTGCGTATTTATGTGCGTATACTTCTTGTAATCAATTTTACTTTATTTTGTGTGTGTGTGTGTGTGTGTGTGTGTGTGTGTGTGTGTGTGTGTTCCGATATATAGTGTGTTATAAGTATCTCCACTACTTTGTGCGGAAAACAGTACAGCGTAATGAAAAAGGCGACAAGCTCAATGGAAACAAAGTTCTAATGTTGATGCTATTATTAAGATGAAAGACCAATTTTTTTATAGAGTTGTTATGATTATTTCTTTTTTTATTAACTTTTTTTAATCCTTTCCAATATATATATATATATATATATATATATATATATATATATATATATATATATATATATAGAGTCTTCTTTATTTAACCATATATTTGTAAATATACATATTATCCTACGTCAGATCGTGCTATAGACGTAGGATAATATATGCACTACCGGCCATAATTATTAGGCCAGTGTTTGAAAAAAATGATGTATTTCATACTATTTTTTGGTATTTATTGCCAAGTGAATAATTGTATGGATGTGCGTTGTGGCGCAGTGGATATCGGCTCGGAACGAGAAATCGGGGAACCGAGTTCGAATTCCAGTTGAATTCCTTGCATTCACTTACGCGTAAATACCCTTGGGAAAGGTATTAATCCGTCTCTTCCCTCCAGTTATGGGTTAAATAACAGGACAGATTGGGTTCTATAGCCTTGGTCGGCAACCAGTCTACCGCAGAAAGTAATGCCAACCTACTGCGGGATAATCTTCTGCCCAGTCAGTCATGTCTCTTTCGAGACATGATCGCCCTAAGCGTGTATCGCACATAGCACCTAACTGACTGAATAATTGTAAATGAAAATAGAATTGTTCTTTTGTTCATACTGCACAATAACATGTGCATCAAATGAATTTATAAATATTTAATAATTACTGATATTGCAGTTTCATCAATGAAAGAATGAAGAAAATTTAGGGTAATTCGGACGAGTTCATCCACATTGTTATTATTACTTTGCAAAATTTTACAAGGCAAAGAAGCAAAGATGAACTCGTTCGAATCCCAATGGCGCAATTGATAACGATTCGTAACGAATTAGAATTCGAATTCCAGTTAAATTTCTTGCGTTTACTTGTGTGCAAATACTCTTGGGAAATGTATTAATCCGTTTCCTCCTTCCAGTTATGGGTTAAATAATTGAAAAGATTGGTTCCTATAGCCTTGGTCGGCAACCAGTCTACCACAGAAAACAATGGCAACCTACTGCAGCATAATCTTCTGCACAGTCATTCATGTCTCTTTCAAGACATGATCGCCCAAAGCGTGTATCACGTATAGCACTTAACTGACTAAATAATAACAAAAGAACTATTTTATTTTCATTTGGCAATAAATTCTAAAAATAGTATGAAATACATCATTTCTTTAAAAAAAACTAGGGTAGCCTAATAATTATGGCCGATAGTGTATATATATAGAGAGAGAGATATTTTACAGTTTATTGAACAGGTGAAGAGGCTCATCCCTTGTTTCTTGTTTAGGATACGGTTTCCGGTTTTCTCTTTTCCAATCTTTTCACTCTTTTCTTTTTTTTATTTTTTTCAATTGGTGTAGATAGACTAAACTATCGCCCGGTTCACACTCCACCCACATCTATTGAACAGGTGAAGAGGCTCATCCCTTGTTTCCTGTTTGGGATGCGGTTTCCGGTTTTTCTCTTTTCTAATCTTCTCACTGTTTTTTTTTTTCCATTGGAGTAGATAGACTAAACTATCGCCCGGTTCACACTCCACCCACGTCTATTGAAAAGGTGAAGAGGCTCATCCCTTGTTTCCTGTTTAGGGTGCGGTTTCCGGTTTTCTCTTTTCTAATCTTCTCACTCTTGTGTAGCCCCCCTGCACATCATTGGCGTTACCGCCTTGCTTGGGGTGATATGATTTTAAAAAATATATATATATATATATATATATATATATATATATATATATATATATATATATATATATATGCATATATTTTTCGCCCTTTACATAGCATTCAAATATGTATATATATTTGCTTTTTATATAGCACAGAAATATGCATTTAATTTTAAGAGTCGGCTTGGAACAAGAAATTGGAGAGCCGAGTCGAATTCCGTTAGGGTGATTCGGACGAGTTCATCTTTACTTCCTTGCCTTATAAACTTTTGCAAAGTAATAATAACACTGTGGATGTGCGTTGTGGTGCATTGGATATCGACTCGGAACGACACATCGGAGAGCCGAGTTCGAATTCCAGTTGAATTCCTTGCATTCACTTACGTGCAAATACTCTTGCGAAAGATATTAATCCAACTCTTCTCCCTCCAGGTATGGGTTAAATAGAAGCACAGATTCCGAGCCGATATCCACTGCACTACAACACACAGCCCATTAGTTATACATAGAAATATATTCAGCCACGACTTTGACTTAAATAATTCAGTAATTTTTTATTTGTTCCCCGAAGGCCTTTACCCCGTCTAATCTTTCCAAAACATCCTTAGTTCCGTACAAATGTATACGCTGAACTCAAATCGATAATTGTTTATTGAAGAAACCTACCTTTTTTCATGTTTTCGACGAGAAAAATCGGACTATATCTCACCCCTTACCACAGTTCTCATATCTGATTCACCGTTGAATGAGTCACGGCGTAGGATACTTATTACGGCCAATTTACTTCTTTGAGCGATTTGTTTGGTTTCGGACATCAATTTCCGCAAAAAGGATGTAAATTGGCCGAAAAATCGACAAACTAGCTGGAGTCATTCTGCAGCGAATAACATTTTTTGAAGCGTGGTTACGGGGTGAGGTAAACAGCGAAAAGAAGTTCGATTTTTTTCCTGGTGAAATCAGTTGACAAGATTCCTGGGCGGAAATCTACCACCCATATCGAATTTTAAATAAAACTTCTTGTTAAACGCTTTCCCCTGTTATCAATTTCGTGTAAAGATTATCGTTAATAAACAGATTATAAGCATTTTTAAAATGGGAGTTACTTTTTAAGCATCCTGTAATTTTTAGTCTATATTTGTAACATCTAAACTTATTTATAAATGGAACTTTGTCTCTGTGTGTATGTGTGTGTGTGTGTGTCCTTGTGTGTGTGTGTGTGTGTATGTGTGTTTAATCAGTTTATTACTTCATAACATTACAAACCGATCCCCCACTTTATGCCCAGCAGAAGCCTTAATCTTGTTTCCAACTATTCAGTCAGCCATACACGAGACACGCTTTGAGCGATCATGTCTCGAAAGAGACATGACTGACTGGACAGAAGATTATCCCGCAGTAGATTGCCATTGCTTTCTGCGGTAGACTGGTTGCCAGCCAAGGCTATAGAACCCAATCTGTCCTATTATTTGACTCATAGCTAGATGGGGAAGAGATGTATTATATTATTAAGTAGTAATTAGTGGGGATCAGTTTATTACTTCATAACATTACAAACCGATCCCCCACTTTATTCCCCGTAGACGCCTTAATCATGTTTCCAACTCTTCAGTCAGTCAGTTAAGTGCCATACACGATACATGCTTTGGGCGATCATGTCTCAAAAGAGACATGACTAACTAGGCAGAAGATTATCCCGCAGTAGATTGCCATTGCTTACTGCGGTAGACTGGTTGCCAGTCAAGGCTATAGAATCCAATCTGTTCTGTTATTTAACCCATAACTGGAGGGAAGAGACGGATTAGTAACCTTCCCAAGGGTATTTGTACGTAAGTGAATGCAAGGAATTCAACTGGAATTCGAACTCGGCACCTCGATTTGAATATCCACTGCAATACATTACTGGGGAGAAAAGATCGTTTGGTATGTTATGCGCAGTTTTGTTTTGTTTTTGTTTTTTTTATTATTTCAACATATTTGTCCTTTCTAGAGCAATAATCGCTATTTACTCAGTTTATGACAGTTCAAGGTCACTAGTTCGGGAAAAAACCTGTTTTGAGAGAACCCACTTATCAAAATTGTAACTATTCCCAGAAAGTTATGTGCACTTTTACACACACACACACACACACACACACACACACACACACACACACACACACACACACACATACACACACACACACAGCGGGGGAGAGAGAGAGTAGGGGGTGTATATGTGCTTATAAAATTCCAAACAGCGGCTGTTTTTTTCCGTCTTTCTTCACAATCAAAACTAAATAATGCATTATTTATGAAGTATAGACAGAGCTTTATGTACTTACAAACTTACTAGCAGTATAGCCCGGCGTTGCTCGGGTGTAATGGAAGCTTTAAAACTTAATCCGTGGTCCTGGAGCTCAGACTCTTCGGACGTTGGCAAGAAAGACTAAAAAGCAATAGTTGTTTCCAGTTAAAGCGAAACCGTAGACAGAAAGAAAAATGAATGGATGTAAGTCAAATTTTCATTTCCTGCTATCGTTATCAAATAAGTTTTTTCGTCGTAAACTGAATTTTGAAGGCTAAATAAGTCCTCTGAGTAAATGGTATCATGGTTGAGACTAAGAACTACAATTATACCTACTTAGAGCCAAACCCGAAGCAAAAACTAAAACAAAAGGGCTGAAAAAAATACAGACATACAGGCAGATAAACAGACACACACACAAACATCTTGCCTTTAAATATATATATTATCGATTTTCTGCACTATTGTAAGAACTGCAACCTTAAAACTTCTGAATATCGTTTCTTATGTCTTTGTCTATGAGTGTATCAAATTTGATTAAAATCGGACCACTCCTTCTATAACCGACTTTTTCGATTATCGATTTTCGATATTTATCGGGGGTACCTCGACACAAAACCTAGCTAAGAACACTCACAGACGCTTATAGTACAACTGTGTAAATTTTCAAGAAAATCGGTTCAACCGTTTCGGAGTCTATAGGTAACGGACACACACACACACACACACACACACACACACACACACACATAGTTCCATTTATTAAGTTTAGATTAGATTAACTTTGGACCAAGCAGAATTATAATAAAAATAAAATATAATTATTTACACTACTGATATCAGGACTATTTTCCTCGATTTTGTTGTTATTATGACAACTTATCGGCCGATGTGCCCTACGACCTTCAACAGGTATATTGTTATGGTACCCGATCTACATTGGAATTTGGCACTTCGGCGTGGTGTAATGGTTAGCAAGCTTGTCTCGCTAGAACCTCTTACAACTGAGTAATAAGGTCGATCCTCACTAGGTGCCCCATTCTTTCGGCTTTGTGCCACATCCAAGCGGTGCTTACAAAATTTACTATCTACATTGGAATGAACTCTTCATCCTTCACAAAAACTAACCTGCGAGACTTCCTGAAGAAGGCAGTCGAGACGCAGTTCGGACGGACACTTCTATCCGCTGAATATTAACACTCTTATTTTGTATATATGTTCTGTTATTCCAATAAACTGGTTCAACCACCCTTCTCCATTTCGTGTCTTTCATTCTAGAAGGCCACAACATAAATGGACCTGGGTAACCCACAAGAAATTCTGTACTGAGCACTTTATTTAATCTACGAGGGTAGGCTGTTCTCTGTTCAAGCGGATTAAAGCGCTGGTTCGTGAATTTGTCGATATAGCAATTATGAGTTTGTAGAACTACATAGTCAAACTTACACGTTTTCATTTGTATACACATATATACATATACATACCTGTGAAATTATATATTTCTAATTGTATTTCTCTCACATATGTACATACATATTTGAACGCCTACGAATTTCATTTTCTCTCCACCCACAAAATTTGCATAGGAAATTCTGTGGTTTATTCTAGAACATTTCATTGTAAGATATTCGTTGATTGGTTGGCAGTAGCCAATCAGCAACAAGGTAAGTGACAGACTATTTTACCGCCAATTCGTGTAGATTTGGAATCAGTATAAAAACGATTGGCGCGTTCAAAATATCAATTGGGTCCAAAGTTTTCTCGATGCAAGTGTGTACAATGCCCAGCTCAAATAAAACACCTTTTTCCCGCTACACAACACGCACACAAAATTATCACTTTGAACTCTTGTACATTAACAGGTTAATATTTCGTAACCTCAACACAATGCGGATTGAACATTGAAGAATGGACATTTTTTTCCATTCCTTCATACAAGGAACTCTAAGTTCAATTTAACTGCTATCTATGTAAAAATTCAGTCGATGGGACGCAACTCATTCTGTACTTAATCCTGCTGTATTAAATGCATGCCAACTACAAAAAATGTTGTTGGTTGGTTGTTTTATGGCATATCAACCTCGGCGGGTCATTTATTGCCAACTAAATTTTTTTTATTGCTTGTAATACCTTTTTCTTTCAACAATTTATTGTTGTTTTTATATAAGTTTTTGTGTTTAGTAATACTTTTTTCTTTTCGAGTATCAAGATTCATTGGGATTTGTTTTTTTAGGGCAGGGTCCCCAAGTCCTACCCTGTTATTTAACCCATAACTGGATAGAAGGGGCGGATTAATACCTTTCCCAAGGGTACCAGTGCTAAAGTGAATGCAGGGTATTCAACTGGAATTCGAACTCGGCTCACCGATTTCTCTTTCCGAGCCGATATCCACCGCACAACAACGCACATACGCTTACAGCACCTGGTATTCCTAAACGGTCACCCATCTAAATACTGACCAGGCTCAACGTTGCTTAACTTCGGTGATCGAGCAAGAACCGGTGTATTCAACGTGATATGGCTGTAAGCACGCACAGCCGTCACTAAACGCTTACAGCACCTGGTATTCCCAAGCGGTCACTCATCCAAGTACTGACCAGGCTCAACGTTGCTTAACTTCGGTGATCAAGCGAGAACCGGTGTATTCAAATGTTGTTGTTCCTCATTTATCCTTCGTCGCGAGTTCTTGGGTAAAATTTCGTTTTAATTCCCGTCGCTTTTCCCCTTCAAACTTATCCAAAATAGCATTATCTCTATGCAAATGTATATGCCGAACTCAAATCAAGTGTTAGTTAGTGAAGAAACTTTCCTTTTTTGCTTTGAATGTCCATTAAAAAAACGAACTATATCTTGCACTTTTTCTCTCCCGTAACTCTCATGATGTCATGTAATTAACTGCAGAATGACGGACTGCGTAAGGTAACGAAATTTGGCCTGTTTACATCCGCCTATTTACTTCCAGTTAAGGAAGTAATGCGCTTTTTTAAAAAAAAACACGCAACTTTCTGCTGAAATTGTGTACCGAAAACAACCAGCGCATTACTTCCCTAACCGGATGTAAACAGGCGGATGTAAACAGGCCCCCAATTTTGTTCCCTTACGTAGTCCGTCATTCTGCAGTTAATTACATGACTTCATGAGAGTGACGGGAGAAAAAGTATGAGATATAGTTCGTTTTTTTATGAACATTTCGATAAAAAAAAGTTAGTTTCTTCTCTAATTGACACTTGATTTCAGTTCAGCATTTACATTTGCACGGAGATAATGCTATTTTGGATAAATTTGAAGGGGAACAACGACCGGAAGTAAAACGAAATTTTACCAGTTCTTGAAAGCAATATCGAATCATAAATATAAATTTGTTTAAGAGTTTTGAAGATGTTAATTGGGATTTATCAGGAAGAATCCAAATAAGATTGGCCTTAAGCCAGACGCAGATTTCAACCTAATGAGCCTAAATTCCTTCAACAATGGTTATTCCAGCTAAGGATTCCCTACATGTTCAATCCCTGGGTTGGGCTGTGTGTACTTAGACTCAAAGGGAACAGTACTAAAAATAAATACGAGAGATATTCCGAAACGTGGACAGTGGAAGTTTGAGAGGGTGAAGATTTGATCTTGTTCGAATATTCTGCGCATATTCAAATTTTGATCTGAGATTTTAATATTCAAATATTCAAGTTTGATTGCTAAGAAAAGGAATGATGAAAGGTGTCAGGTAATTTCGAGGATGAATCTCATTTCCAATAGTCGCTCAATGCATGAAGCCTCCTTGGAACTACAACTCTTCATCGGGATTGGAAAAAAAAAAGCTAGAATCTGATCAACGATTAGACACTTTCTGGAATGGGACAAGGAACCGAGCATTTTTCGAGCACCTTCAGTGGGGGATTCTATATATACCCCCGCTTATGGGGTTGTACTTGATGCATAATCAAGGCAAGGCCGCATAGATGTTAATATTAGGTGACGATTATGAATATTTGGAGCGTTTTCCTCGCAACACAATAGCCGGAAAGAGTAACCAGTACGCCAATGAAGCGCCCTTTTTGTTGCTGTTTGATTTTTTTTTTAATCATTTCACCCCGAGCAAGGCGGAAACGCCACTGATGTGCAGGGTGCTACATAACTGTAAAAAGATTAATTAGAAAAGAGCAATAGAAAGCTGAGAAAGCAGGTGCGATGACAGATACATAGGTGGAGAGAAAGGGAAGGTTATACGGGGGTGGGGAGAGTGCTAGAGTCCAGTGGTTAGTAGATGAGTATTGACTTTGCATTTAAATTTCTGGAGGTTGTAGCCGTCAGGAAAGCAAGAATAAGGGAGCGAGTTCATTGTGTGTGTGTGCGTGTGTGTGTGTGCGTGTGTGTGTGTGTGTGTGCGCGCGCGCGCGTGTGTGTGTGTGTGTGTGGTGCGTTGGGTTGTGTTGTGCATGTTGTGTTGTGTTTGTTGTGCTGTGTCTGTGTTCCATTGTGTTGCATTGTGTCTGTGTTGTGTAGTGTTGTGTTCGTGTTGGGCGTGTATTGTGTGTGTGTGTTGCGTGTGTGTTGTTCGTCGTTTTTGCTGCTGTTTGATTTGTGTGTGGTGTGTGTGCGTGTTGTGTTGTGATGTGTGTGTTGTGTTGTGTGTATGTTGTGTTGTGTGTGTGTGTTGTTCGTCCTTTTTGTTGATGTTTGATTTGTGAGTGTGTGCTGGGTTGTGTGTGTGTTGTGTTGTGTTTTAAGTATTGTGTGTGTGTGTGTGTGTGTGTGTGTGTGTGTGTGTTTTGTGTGTGTTTGCGTGTGTGTTTTTGTTATTGTTTTGGTTTAATAATAAAAAAATGTAAATATGTTTTTTTTATGTTAGTTTTTTTTTTTTTTTTGTTTCATCATATCACCCCGAGCAAGGCGGTAACGCAACTGATGTGTAGGGGGCTACGTAAGAGTAAAAAGATTGGAAAAGAGAAAGCCGGAAACCACATCCTAAACAGGAAACAAGGGATGAGCCTCTTCACCCGTTCAATAGACGTGGGTGGAAACCGGGCGATGGTTTAGTCAATCTACTCCAATTGAAAAAAAGAAAAATAAGAGTAAAAAATTGGAAAAGAGTAAAAGATTGGAAAAGAGAAAGCCGGAAACCACATCCTAAACCGGAAACAAGGGATGAGCCTCTTCACCTGTTCAATTCATCTCTTCCCTCCAGCTATACATGCCACATATCATACATGCTTGGGTGATATGTGACACATTATTTTTGAAAAATTAGCAAATTTAATGTTAAATTAATCTGATTACACATTTATCCCATGAAATTTAGAATAAAACTATTTCGTAAACACAGTGTTGAAAACAGATTGGGTTCTATATCCTTAGTTTGCAACCAGTCTATCACAGAAAGTAATGGCAACCTACTGCAGGAAAATCTTCTGCCCAGTCAGTCATGTCTCTTTCGAGACATGATCACCCAAGTATGTATGATATGTGGCATGTAACTGACTGACACTGAAAAGATTCGGATTTTAACATTTGCACCCAAATCTTGGTCAAAAGAAAAAAAAATTCTAAATACTCTTAAATTTCTAATTATTCAGTCTAAAAAGTTTGTGCATTAAGAATTGAAAAGGGTTATAGTGGCTTTACATTCAATAAAATTAGGTAAAGTCTTACAAGAGTAGAACATTATCATGGTGAAAAAAACTTGATAAAGATGATCATTTTTCATAACTTATGCCAGGCAAAAAAAAAGTTTAATCACTTTCAGATTTCAAAAACTTTTTAAACAATTCAAATGATCACCAAATTGAATTTTCTAAATTCTGTATTTTGCAACCAAAGTAGTATATTTGGGCTGATATATCTGGAACTCATAACATCTGTTTATGTATTTATCACCAAAATGTAAAGCTTTTAATTTATTCGATCAAGTGGGAATTGATGTATAAAGACTTTATTAAATTGCTTGCAGCACAGAAAATGCTGAATCTACATTGCATAGATACAGTAATTGCCCTAAAATTGAATCTTTCACAGCCCATTTAAATTACTAGTTGAAAGAATTTGATGAAGAAAAAATCAGCTTCAAACAGTGGGAATCAACAGATTGTACAAATATTGTAACTCATTTGATGTCCAAAGATTTTTAAAGAGTTACTAACAAGTAAAATTAATGACCTCAATAAAAATTCTTTTTCATTTCCAAAGCACAGAAAGAATACCTTAAACAGTTATAATGAAACCCGTAGACACAAAACATTATTCTTGTTGATTTTGTGGAAAAACACATCTTCAGCGCAAGATGAAATTTAAAGTTACCATTGGAACAAGGAGAAATGCTTCTTTCATCCAGTAAGTATCAATTAGAGAACTGGAGAGTTAGTCTTTTTGTATTTTATTAGAAGATCAGAATCATCATGTGACATTTGTTTACTGGGTTCAAAAAATTATAATATACTGTGAACAAAGATAGGTTTGTTGAACCCGGATGTTTCGCAGGAGACATATTTTGTTAGGTGGCGGTGGCGGTGCGGGAATATAATGTCATGCCCCCCCCCCCCCACCACCACCACCACCCCAACAGCATCAAAAGCATATCATGCATTTAACGCCGAGAAACAACGATTGTGAATAATGTATTCTTATTCTTTTCGTAATTTGATCAGGAGACATTTGATAAATGCTTGCAATACGATCTGGTTTCATTGACTTTGGCCACCTGTCGAAAAATTTGCAATTTCAATTACGCATTATTTTGCACAATTTAGGTACCTCCACTCATTTTCGATAACTAAATTGTAAATTGAATTTTTTTTTAAATAAAATAGTTTTCTTGAAACTTTTTAGTTTTAATTGAAAGCTAAAGGATTAATTTGCTATTGCCATTAAGCAAAATATTCTGGTGTATTTCAAACAGAAATTATACTGATTGGAATCTAAAATATTTCAAATTTTCTTTTAATTTTTCAATCATTCTGCCATTTTTAGCGATCGACACATTTGTAAACAAAATTTAATTCTCGGTTTTAAAAATCTAGCAAAAATAGTATACATCGGTGACACATTATTTTTGAAAAATTAGCAAATTTAATGTTAAATTAATCTGATTATACATTTATTACATGTAATCTGATTACACATTTATAGCATGAAATTTAGAATAAAACTATTTCGTAAACACAGTGTTGAACTTTCTGTCCTTTCCTCGGATTTAAAATGTGATGACAGCTTGACAGATGCGAGATAAGATATAACAAAAAAAAACTTTCCTTTTAATAATAACATAAACATTTTAATGCGGCATTTATGTTCTCGCTCATCAGGGCTGCTTGTTGAATGAAAATACCATAACGAGGTTCTCACGAAACTTCGAAGTTGGCATGAATCTGCTCTGTTAAAGAGATAAACATCTAGCACTTTACGATAAAAAGCCTGCATGCCAAAATAGATCTTATCAGCAGTAACCACTGAAAAATAACAACCTTAGCGCTAAATACTATCACAATTAGACACTATGTATATTATCCTACGTCTATACTCGGAGTTTTAAAATGAATACCATACTTAAACTTTAATTTAACATGTGTGATTTTACTTTTCAATTTCATGTTTTAATTTTAGTTTAAATCAAATTTAATTGTATAATCGAAATATTAAAAAATATTATCCCATCATTGTAATATATAACAAACATAAACAATAGGAGAACAAAATATTGAAATCTCGGAATAGTCAGTTCATAATATGCACCTGATGATTGCATAATGCCTGAAACTCCGAGTCATGCTACAGACGTAAAATAATATGTACACTACAGGCCATAATTATTAAGCCACCCCAGTGTTTGAAAAAAAATTATATATTTCATACTATTTTTTAGTATTTATTGCCAATTGAATAATTGTAAATGAAAATAGAATGGTTCTTTTGTTAATATTGCACAATAACATATGCATCAAATGAATTTATAAATATTTAATAATTACCCTATATTGCAGTTTCATCAATGAAAGAATGAAAAAAAATTAGGGTAATTCGGACGAGTTCATCATTGCTCCTTGCCTTGTAAAATTAATGTAATAATTACAAAAGAACCAATCTATTTCAATTTGGCAATAAATAATAAAAATAGTATGAAATACATAATTTCTTTAAAATAACTGTGGTGGCCTAATAATTATGGCCAGTAGTGTATATATATTTTTTAATCGTTTCACCCCAAGCAAGGCGGTACCGCCACTGATGCGCAGGGGGGCTACATAAGAGTATAAGTTTAGACAGGGGGAAAGTGAAAGAAAGACTTACCAGTCACAGCGGCTGTCACAGAATGGGCAAGAGAAGGATGTGAACACAGGAGTGACGACTGTTGCGAAGGTAGAGAGAAAGAAAAAGAACAAGATAGACTGGGTGATGTAGAAAGGACTGGAGTTACATAAGAGAGTTGGAGTATTAGGCAAGAAGAGAGTGAAGACAAAGACGAACCAGCTACAGAGGGTGAAAGAGAAAGGGAAAGAGAAGGATGTGAACACAGGAGTGAAGACAGTTGCGAAGGTAGAGAGAAAAGAAAAACAAGATACACGGGGTGATGTAGAAAGGGCGGGAGATACATAAGAGAGTTGGAGTATTAGGCAGGACGTGAGTGAAGACAAAGACGAAT
The DNA here is from genome assembly GCA_037127315.1 of Ascarosepion bandense. Lineage (NCBI taxonomy): Eukaryota > Metazoa > Mollusca > Cephalopoda > Sepiida > Sepiidae > Ascarosepion > Ascarosepion bandense. The sequence goes on from JBBBDQ010001073.1 coordinate 55,148, forward strand.
CAGCTACAGGGGGTGAAAGAGAAAGGGAAAGAGAAGGATATGAACACAAGAGTGAAGACAGTTGTGAAGGTAAAGAGAAAAGAAAAACAAGATACACGGGGTGATGTAGAAAGAGCAGGAGATACATAAGAGAGTTGAAGTATTAGGCAAGAAGAGAGTGAAGAGAAAGACGAACCAGCTACAGTGGGTGAAAGAGAAAGGGAAAGAGAAGGATGTGAACACAGGAGTGAAGACAGTTGCGAAGGTAACGAGAAAGGAAAAGAACAAGATACACGGGATGATGTAGAAAGGACGGGACTGGAGTCAAGTGGATAAGGGATGGTACTTGACTCTGCATTTAAATTCCTGAAGGTTGTAGCCCTCAGGAAAGCAAGTATATAAGACGGAGTTCTACAGGCGGGAAGTGCGAGACAAGAAGCTGATGGAGTAGAACTGTCGGTTGCATTTGGTTGATCTAACTGTAAATGGGTGGGACCTTGTTGCCAGTCTGGTTGCACGAGTGAATTTTTGTGGTGGGGGCATCAGTGACTTAAAGTCGTCGGAGCAGAAGCCATCAAAATATCTGCAGAATAGATAAAGGGAAGCCACATCCCGCCGATGAGAAAGTGGCTGGAGTCGAGCTGCCATTTCGGGACTTATAACATTACAGATTTTCCTTTGAAGCCTGCCGAGAACACTGATATGAACAGCAGGGGCGCCTGACCATATATGACAGTAGTATTATATGCACGAACGGATGGTTGATTGCATATGAGCAAGATTGATTCAAGCGGGAAAAACGTTCTGGCCCGACATAATGACCCAACCTTTCTAGCAGTGGAGTTAGCTATTGACTCAATGTAATGTTTCCACTTGATGTCGGAAAATATTTGTGAATACATACTTAATAGCTCTGTTATATTTCCTTGAACACTGTTTTATTAAAAACAGAAAAATATTTATATATGTGAGTGTACTCACATATATATGTATATGCATAGTTATTAATATTCATATATATATATATATATATATATATATATATTAATACAAGTTTCATTGAATAATATAGACAAGTTCTGTCTATTTTGTGTAAGATCCGTTCGTATGATCTGATTAGCTTGATAGTGTTGTCATGGAAAGACGACAAGAAATCGCAATAATTGTTGATTTGTTTATCAGGTCTGAGCTTTCGGCTTACATAAGCCATTATCAAAGGATGAACATTTAATGTTCAGTGAACATAGAACATTTAAATTATTTTTAACAGAGTGGAATTATACAGAGAAAATTAGACAGGTCCATTTTTTGTGTCGCACATGGCTGTAGGCCGAGAAGGAATAGTGGTAGTGGGTTTTTTGTTCAATTGAGTGTCTAGTGGCATGAGGGATTGGTCTGGGAACTGCTGCTACTATGGTGTAGGGGGTAAGTATAATAACTATGACCTCTCCCGTCGATTATAGGCATTAAAGTATGTTAGTAGAAGTGTCGAAATTTATTTTATTTAGGCTAGGTTTAAACTGTTTGATGTAGATAGCTTCTAGAATTTTAAGTTTTCCTTTATTATTTTCTTGTTTAAGTATATGCATATTTTCAAGAAGTGTTTTCCTAAGAAGTGTGTGTTGATAGCAATGAAACCTGTATTAATGAAAAAATGCTGCCAAAATAGACACAATATATATATATATATCATTATTAATAATAATAATAATAATAATAATAATAATTACTTTAGAACATGTGCAAACTACAAACTGTAGTTTGTGCATTTTTTTCAACATTGAAAGAACAATGTTTCATCCGGTAGTTAATAATTACGGTTATGATGGTACCATCATTATTAACTAGCTGATGAGACATTGTTCTTTCAATGTCGAAACAAAATGTACAATTTTGTAGTAGTCTGTAGTTTGTAAAGCAATAATTAATAATATTTATTCATTGCTCTATTTTTATATTGAGCACTGTTTTAAAATAATGTTTTGAACGTTGCTATTATTTTCTTTGTTCTTTATTCATTTGGATATATATATATATATATGAACAAAAAACCCACTACCACCATTCCTTCTCGGCCTACAGCCATGTGCGACACAAAAAATGGACCTGTCTAATTTTCTCTGTATAACTGCACTCTGATAATAATAATTTAAATGTTCTATGTTCACTGAACATTAAATGTTCATCCTTTGATAATGGCTTATGTAAGCCGAAAGCTCAGACCTGATAAAAAAATCAACAATTATTGCGATTTCTTGTCTTTCCATGACAACACTATCAAGCTAATCAGATCATACGAACGGATCTTACACAAAATAAATAGACAGAACTTATCTATATTATTCAATGAAACCTGTATTAAAATATATATATATATATATATATATATATATATATATATATATATATATATATATATATATATATTCAAATGAATAAAGAACAAAGAAAATAATAGCAACGTTCAAAACATGGATGTGGATGACTAATATATTATGCTCTCATTACGACTGAGCTCTCTGGAGAAGAAAATTTTAAAAACAGTTTCCACTCCGGCTATAATGCGTGACTCTTCAGAAATGAATTGAGTTCTCTCGGTGACTGGCGTCTGTATACACTGCTTACATACAAGACGTTAAAATTTCCCTTCTCTGACCCCATGCGCCGATGGCTTAGGGAGTAGAGACTCCGCCTGATACCAAATCGGTCGAGTTTCGATCCCGGCGAGAAGCAAGTGGATATGTCTAGCCACACTGATGAGCTGTGATACAGCGAAACGGGTTTGTATGTGGATGATTAATATATATATATATAGAGAGAGAGAGAGAGTGAGAGAGAGAGAGAGATTATGGCAGAGTGGTTTGTTTCTGACGATCTTAGTATTTGAAAATGTATTGTGGGATTTTAAGGCAGAGATTGAATGTGATTCATGAAAATTGGAAAAAAAATTAAGTTCATTAGAGTATAATAGTTAAAGAAAGACCTCAAAAAGATTTTAAAATATTTACAGGTTATCAACCCCTGGTGTAAATTACTTGAATTGAATAGAGTGATAATATAACTTGGTACCTCCCGGCCAGTACACCTTCATTCTTTCTTTTACTTCCATATGTTTTATGCATTTTCCATGAAATCTGCGCTAAATTTCGGAGTGATTGGGTTTAATACTTTTGAAGGGAACCCAAGGTTAATATTCATGAGTAGTCAGTCAATTAATTGCCATACGTGACATGACTGACCAGACAGAAGATTTTCCTGCAGTTGGTTGCCATTACTTTCTGCTGTAGACCGGTTGGCAACCAAGGCTATAGAATCCAATCTGACTTGCTATTCAATTTTTTATCCAGCTTATTCGGTTGTGTGTCATGTGTTATACGTAATATACGCGTGGGTGAGCCTGACTTGTTCGAGATGTGACTGACCAGGCAGAAGATTTTCCCGCAGTAAGTTGCCATTACTTTCTGTTGTGAATTCCGGGTGAGGAACAGCACAAAATCATGAACGACAAAACAGATATTTAAGATAGAAAAGTAAGTTATATTAAACGTAAAGATACAAACTGAAACGTAGAGTAGTGATCCAGGAATACGATTAGTAAGGAATATATATATATATATATATATATATATATATATATATATATATCTTTGAAGTGAAGCTGTGCTGAATATAGTATGTCCGTGTAATACTATTGTGGCTGAATGGAGCTCAAAGCTACAATGACGACTGACGTGGTATTCTCGGTGAACTTCGGCATCGTTCGCTAACTTACGGAGCAGTCACTGTTCTCATACGGTACCCCTCGGTTCTCTTACTGTACTCTCCTGTAACTCACTATGGCAGGCGTATATGTATACTCAAGTCGAGTCCATTGTCATAGAAAAAGAGGAGATCCCACAACACTTTCTGCGGTAGATCGGTTACCAACCAAGACTATAGGGTAATTTTTTTATTTGTTCCCCGAAGGTCTTTACCCCTTCAAATCATTCCAAAACATCCTTATTTCCGTGCAATTGTAAATGCTGCTCAAATCGATAATTGTTTATTGACGAAACCTACCTTTTTTCAATTTAACGACCAGAAAAATATCGAACTTCTTGTCGCTGTTTATCTCACCCCGTAACCACGCTTTAAAAATGTTATTCACTGCAGAATGACTTCACGCGTATTTTGCCGATTTTTTGGCCTTTTTACTTCCTTTTTGCAATTACTACGCGGAAATTACTACGCGGAAACCAAACAAATCGCGGAGTAATTGCTCAAAAGAAGTAGATAGGCAAAAATAAGTATCCTACACCTCAAGTCATTCAGCGGTGAATCAGATATAAGAACGGTGGTAAGGGATGAGATATAGTCCTATTTTTTTTCTGGTTGATAGCATGAAAAAAGGTAGGCTTCTTCAATAAACTATTATCGATTTGAGTTCAGCATATACATTTGCACGGAATTAAGGATGTTTTGGAAAGATTTGAGGGGGTAAAGGCCTTCGGGGAACAAATGAAAAATTTACCGGCTATAGAATCCAATCTGACCTTTTTCTATCCAACTCAGTCGGTTAAGTGATATACGTAATGCACGTATGGGTGAGCATGACTTGTTCAAGACATGACTGACCAGACAGAAGATTTTCCCGCAGTAGGTTGCCATTACTTTCTGCGGTAGACCGGTTGCCAACCAAGTCTATAGAACTCAATCTGACCTGCTATTCAATTTTTTTATCCAACTCAGTCAGTTAAGTGCCACAGGTGACACGCTTGGGCGATCACGTCTCTTTGCGTAATGGATAAAAGGAATTCGACTGAAATTTAAACTCGGCACTTCGATTTGTCGTTCCGAGACGATATCCATGTCACCACGAAACCGTCAATTCCTTAACAAACTTTATTAGAAAGTTTCAACTATTTCAAAATGAATTAACCTATAATTAACAAAATAGTAACAACAATAATTTTAGATAACCGACACCTCAATGATGTGTTGTTTGAAGTCACAAATCACTTCACGTATCGACATCAACGACCTATTGCTTGGCATGGAAATTGTTTAAAAACATCGCCAAAATGGCAACGTTGACGGCCAAATTGATCAAAAGAGTTTGGGACAATAGTCAGCAGACCATGCGCTAGGTTAAACGTAAACCAAAGGGCTACCGTGTCTTTTCAGGACATTAGCGATCATGGACTTCCGCTTGCGTATCTCTCTTCTCTCGTAATTTTTTTTTAATCAATTCACCCCGAGCAAGGCAGAAATGCCACTGATGAGCGAGGGGCTACATAACTGTAAAAAGATTAATTAGAAAAGAGTGAGGAGTACAAACTAGTTAGAAAGGAGCAATAGAAAGCTGAGAATGCAGGTGCGATGACAGATACATAGGTGGAGAGAAAGGGAAGGATATACGGGGGTGGGGAGAGAGCTAGAGTCCAGTGGTTAATAGGTGAGTATTGACATTGCATTAAAATTTCTGGAGGTTGTAGCCGTCAGGAAAGCAAGAATATGGGAGCGAGTTCCACAGGCGGGAAGTGCGAGAGAAGAAGCTGCAGGAGTAGAATTGTCGTCTGCATTTGGCTAACCTGACTGTGAATGGGTGGGACCCAGTTGCCAGTCTGGTTGCACGAGTAAACACCTGTTGAGGAGGCATCAGTGACTTAAGTTCGTCTGAGCAGAAGCCATGAAAGTATTTATAGAACAGACAAAGGGAGGCCACATTTCGACGATGGGGAAGTGGCTGCAGTCGAGCCGCCAGATCAGTACCTATCACATTACAGACTCTCCTTTGGAGCCTGTCAAGAACACTGAAATCAACAATATTTTGCGGTAGCTTGGGATTTTTTTTTGTTAAAAGTTGAGCAATTTAACACATTCAACATGATTGATAAGGAATCAGCCACTCAGTGCCGATGGTGATACACGCTTGGGCGATCATGTCTCGAAAAAAGATGACTAACTAGGCAGAAGATTTTTCCGCAGTAGGTTCCCATTACCGTCTGCAATAGATTGGTTGCCAACCAAGGATATAGAACCCACCCTCCTCTGCTATTTAACCCATAGCTGGAAGGAAGAGACGGATTAACTTTTCCCAAAGGTATTTGCGCGGAAGTGAATGCAATAAATTTAACTGGAATTCGAACTCGGCTCTCCGATTCCTCGTCGGTATTCATTGCACCACAACGCTTACTTTAAATTGTATATAAATGTAGGTTGAGAAAAAAAAGAAAAACGCAAATATTGATAGTAAGGGTTACAATGTACTACCAGGCATGGGGTTCCCAATCAGGAACCCACTCCCAGGTCGAGGAGCTCGAAAATGGTATGTGCTAATTATTAGCACACTAGCAGTATAGCCCGGCGTTGCTCGGGTGTAATGAAAGCTTTTATACATGTATTATCGATTTTCTGCACTATTGTAAGAACTACAACCTTGAAACTTCTGAATATCGTTTCTTAGGTCTTTGTCTATGAGTGCATCAAATTTGATTAAAATCGGACCACTTCTTCTATAACCCGATTTTTTCGATTATCGATATTTATCGGGGGTACCTGGACACAAAACCTAGCTAAGAACACTCGCAGCGCTTATAGTACAACTGTGTAAATTTTCAAGAAAATTGGTTCAGCCAGTTCGGAGTCTATAGGTAACGGATACACGCACACACAGACACACACACACACAGAGACAAAGTTCCATTTATAAATAAGTTTAGATTTAGATTTATCGCCCGGTTCACACTCCACCCACGTCTATTGAACGGGTGAAGAGGCTCATCCCTTGTTTCCTGTTTAGGATGTGGTTTCCGGTTTTCTTTCTCTTTTCCAATCTTTTCACTCTTACGTAGGCCCCTGCACATCAGTGGCGTTACCGCCTTGCTCGGGGTGATATGATTAAAAAAAAAAAAAAAGATAGATTTTGATATTAGCAGCTAATATGTTAAGTTGTACTTGGCGAGTACTAGAACTTTTACTCGAGGTGTTAAAACTAAATTAACTATAAATTGATATATTTTTAAGTAGTAGTAGTAGTAGTAGTAATAGTGGTCGTCGTTGTGAAGTGTCATCGTCATGACAACACTAACGTATTCCGTATGAATAGAAAACGCTATATATCGAAAAGCAACAGATTTTGAAAAAAATAAAGATAAATAAAAAGACTGGTGTAAAAGAAACAGAATATTGCAACCATACAGCGGAATAAAATCGATTTAAGTGAGTATATTATTATAACCTGCTCTTAAACTGATTGGAATGTGTATGATACTTAAGGGATTTGTACGTGTGTGTGTCTCCTGGATAATATAAAGTTTTTGATAATTTTTTTTTTTTTGTTTTGTATAAAGTTTTCAAGGTATAATATATATTGCTTAGCAACAAGCTAAGTGCTTTTTTGTCATTTAGGATCACTTAACTTTAGATGACGATGAGACTATTTAAAAACTCTTTTTTATAAATCTGAATCTCTATAGCTTTAATCTTCTTGCTTTTATATTAACAATAGCCGAGAATCATTACACAAAGTTTAAAATAATTACCAGGCTACAGGCTCGCGGCCACATTACGTTAAAAAAACGGGTTCCTCCCCACCACCATGATTAACGAAGTTAACTAACATTGAACCCGGTCAGTATCTAGATGGGTAACCACTTGGGAATACCGGCGGCTGTAAATTTCTGTCAGTGTAAAGGAGTTGTTAATCGGAGAGCCAAGTTCGAATTTTAGTTTGGTTCATTATATTCACATCAGTCAGTCAGTCAAGTGCCATATGTGATACACGCTTTGAGCGATCATGTCTCGAAAGAGACATGACTGATTGGGCAGAAGATTATCCCGCAGTAAGTTGCCATTGCTTTCTACGGTAGACTGGTTGCCAGCCAAGCCTACAGAACCCGATCTGTCCTCTTATTTGACTCATAGATAGCTTGGGAAGAGATGTATTATATTATTAAATAGTAATTAGTGGGGGATCAGTTTATTACTTAATAACAATATAAAACTGACCCCCTACTTTCTGCCCAGTAGCAGCCTTAATCATTTTTCCAACTATTCAGTCAGTCAGTTAAGTGCCATACGTGATACACGCTTTGGGCGATCATGTCTCGAAAGAGACATTACTGATTGAGCAGAAGATTATCCTGCAGTGAAGTTGACATTGCTTTCTGCGGTAGACTAGTTGCCAGCCAAGGCTATCTGTCCTGTTATTTACACCGTAACTGAAGGGAAGAGATGGATTAACTCCTATTACAATGGTATTTGTGCGTAAGTGAATGCAAGGAATTTAACTGGAATTCGAACTCGGCTCTCCGATTTGTCGTTCCGAGTCGACTGCACCACAACGCACATTTATAGTTAATTTAGTTTTAACACCTCGAATAAAAGTTCTAGTATATTACTCATGCCAATTACAACTCAACATACCAGCGCATACCATTCCCGAACTCCCCGACCCGGGAGTGGGTTCCTGAATGGGAGCCCCGGGTAGTGCATTGTAACCCTCCCTAGATATATATTCACTTACGTGCAAACAAAGTTATGAATCCACCTCTTCTCCCTTCATCTATGGGTTAATTAGTAAGCCTTGTATTACTAAAAAAAAATTTTTGTACAACACAAATTCGTACCATCTAAAAATATTTTGGCGTTAAACAACCGGCGAAAACGAATGAATCAACCAAGTTATATATCGATCACAATGGACCACTCAAAGCTGAGCTCTCTAGCCTTCAGGGAGTAACCAGTCTAAAATAAGGAAAACAAACTGAATTAAAAACCGTAAGGAAGATAGTGGGAAATCAATATTTTTTCCCAAGTAGTCATCACAATTCATATAAAGAAAATGAAATCATGGAGAGACAAGACAGCTTATCCCCTGAAGAAATGTGGCATTTTTATAAAAGGGGAAAAATAGGGTATGGTAGGCTAGCGTAGTGGTTATTGGTGGGAAAAATGGAATTTGCGTGCCTAGTTCAGATTCAGGCGTAATCAGTTGCGCTTACTTTCACACAGTTATCGTTCGAAAAGAATTAAAGCATAAATCAATATCTTGTTCCTTTTCATAAATATTGTTGGGTAAACTATGCTCTCTAGTCTTGGAGAAAGTCAACTCAATTTAAATTTTACTCTGAGTAAAAGGCAACAGGAAACCTTACGGCAAACCTGAAGGAGACTACAACCACCTTTAAATTTGTTGCTATAGACCGCGAATTTAATTCTCACTGGATAATACACATATACTCGTATTATGCCTTACTATTTTTTTAATATCCTGCTCTTTAAAGACGTAGTCGATTACGGACCTCTATCGATTCCTTTTCTTTATTATACGTAAATTGCAATGACTTCTTTGTGAAAGATATTGGTATGGTTGGCGGATCTGTAGGAGACTACCACCACCTTTAAATTTGTTGTTTTTAATTTTTTTTTTTTTTTTTACTTTTTTCAATGCAGTCTTATCGATAAAGTTTCCGATTATCAAAAAAAATTTGGAACATTTTCAATATTTAAACAATTTTAGTTGGGGGCTCAGTTTCTCATACAACGTTATAGTAAATCGATCCTCCATTTTGGAATCACTCGCGTTGGGGTCGCTTTGTTTTGTTTTGGTTTTTTTGGTGGGACGAGTTGTTGTTCTTGTTTTTGTCTTTTTCAAGTTTTCTTCAGTTCTTACAATGGCATCATCCTCGGAAACACTAAGAATGGCTTTATTCAAAAATTTCGCAGAGAATTCAGTTGTTGAATATGCGCAAGCGAAAAAGTTAATTGCTCAGGATCGATTTACTATAAGGTTGTATGAAAAACGGCCCCCACCTAAAATTGTTTAAATATTGAAATTTTTCTAAATTTTCTTTATCAATTGAAAAGTTAAGATTTAATAGATAAGATTGCACTGGAAAAAAGTCCAAAACAATTGATAATCAACAAATTTTCAGGTGGTGGTAATGTCGTACCGGCGAGTGATTCCAAAATGGAGGATCGATTTACTATAACGTTGTATGAAAAACTGAGCCCCCCACCTAAAATTGTTTAAATATTGAAAATTTTCCACATTTTTTGGTCAATCGGAGAGATTAGGGTGTAATCGATAAGATTGCACTGAAATAAAGTAAAAAATGAAAAATGAAAAATGAAAAACAACAAATTTAAAGGTGGTGGTAGTCTCCTTCATGTCTATCGTAAGGTTTCCTGTTGCCTTTTACTCAGAGTAAAATTTAAATTGAGTTGACTTTCTCCAAGACTAGAGAGCATAGTTTACTCTACAATCTTTATGAAAAGGAACAAGATATTGATTTATGCTTTAATTCTTTTCGAACGATAACTGTGTGAAAGTAAGCGCAACTGATTACGCCTGAATCTGAACTAGGCACGCAAATTCCATCTTTCCCACCAATAACCACTACGCTAGCCTACCATACACTATTTTTCCCCTTTTATATAAATGCCACATTTCTTCAGGGGATAAGCTGTCTTGTCTCTCCATGATTTCATTTTCTTTATATGAATTGTGATGACTACTTGGGAAAAAATATTGATTTTCCACTATCTTTCTTACGGTTTTTAATTCAGTTTGTTTTCCTTATTTTAGACTGGTTACTCCATGAAGGCTAGAGAGCTCAGTCTACCCTATTATTTTGCTCACAGCTGAAAAAAAAATGAATCCAGCAGACTAGACCGGAATTTAAATCTAGTTCTCCTAAAACCTTTTGATATAAAAACTTTTTATTTTTTGTTTATTTCTGAGATGAGTAATTTTCAATAATCTTGGAATTATTTCGAACTTTTGTTCTCATCTTGGTTGATATAGGTGTTATGATAGTTACAACGTTTCGACCAAGTACCCTCTGGTCATCATCAGCCAATCTATAGAGAACCGATGTTGACCAGAGTGTACTTGGTCGAAACGTTGTATCTATTATAACATCTATATTAACCAAAATGAGACCAAAAGTTCAAAATAAATCCAAGACTGTTGAAAGTTACTCATCTCAGAAATAAATACAAATTATGACAAGTGGCACGAACCCACTAACACAATCCAATTGTCTAAAACCCATCTGACACTGAATATAAAAGGCTCCAAAAATACACCACTAAATTCGTTCGGGACGGTGGCGTAGTGTCAGATCGAGTAGTTGGTTGTTAGTATCATCTAGTGGTCATGAGTTCGATCCTTTAACTTGGTAGTGACGAACTAAATTCCAACATCAAAGAACAACAATTGATTCCACAGGATATTTCGCAATAATCAACGATAATCCACATCAGTCAATCTATGGAACACCTGATGATGACCAGAGGGTACTTAGTCGAAACGTTGTATCTATTATAACACTTGAGAACAAAAGTTCGAAATAATTCCAAGATTATTGAAAACCTTTTTACTTCAGAATTTGTGCAATACTATTCTATGCTTAATAGATAACTACTTTCAGTGCCATTATTTTCGATTCTGCTGAGCACTCAATATACACAACCTTATGTCAAACTCTGCTAAACTGAATTAAATATTTCGTGGATACTAAGTTTGCTCCTCGCCGTGTGCCCGATATGTATTGTCTTATGCTGTACTAGAATAAGTTGAGCAAATAACCACTACGAATGTCACCTGAAGCATCACAATCTTCCTTTTTCTCTTTCCCAATATGTTTTAACTTTTAAATCCTGAGAACGTTGACCATTAAGAACGTCCACTAGGCTTTTAAATATTTTAATTTAAATTTTGTTTATCATTGACCCATGTCAAGTTTGACGACAATACCAACAGCTTTTTGCTGTTGAAGGAAGTTATAAAAGATCGGTTAGCTCAAATTTTCACCCATTCACTATTATCAGTCTCTCTCTCTCTATCTATCTATCTCTCTCTCTCTATCTCTCTATCTCTCTCTCTCTCTCTCTCTCTCTCTCTCTCTCTTTCTCTCTCTCTCTCTTAACGATCGTGACTGTTATGTCGTGAGTGAGAATAAATAACTCAACAACAGGAATAGGTTAATTTTTTTTTTTTTTTTATAAGCGTTTCACCCCGAGCAAGGCATGTCACTGCCACTACTGTGCAGGGGGCTACGTAGAGTGGAGAAAGGCTGATTAAATATAGGAAATAACAGAGGGTGGGTGATAGGCGGTGAGGATACCGAGAATGAGGGTTGGGTAGATGAGAGTATTGTGAGAATAGTTGGGAGTTAGTGTGATAGGAGGTGTCTATTGACCCTACATTTAAACACCTGGAGATTGTAACTGTCGGGAAAGCAGACTTGTGGAAGGGAGTTCCACAGGCGGGAAGCGCGAGAAAAGAAGCTGTTGGAGTAGAATTTACGGTTACATCTTATTTGTTTAACTGTAAAAGGGTGGGACCTAGTTGCTAATCTAGTATCTCGTGTAAATTCGTGCTTAGGCGGCACCAGTGATCTAAGCTCATCGGAGCAGAAGCCATGAAAGTACTTGTAGAAGTGGCACAGGGAAGCTACATCACGCCGGTGTGAGAGCGGCTGCAGCCGGTCCGCCAAGTCAATATCAACCACGTTACAGATCCTCCTTTGTATTTTGTCAAGAAGCCCAAGTAGAGCAGCAGGTGCACCCGACCAGATATGGCAGCAATATTCAATACACAGGCGGATGGTAGATTTGTTAAGCGTTGTATTCCGTGAAAATAGTATTTACAAAGGTTATTAGTATCCAATACAAGAATAAGGGTTAATCGTCTCAACCGTCGTAAAACGTAGTATGAGCAATGGGTACTTCCGGGTTCCTCACCGGAAGTCTACGACTGGCTTGTCGATCGGCTGCTCGGCACACTCTACCTACGTAGATGCCACCATTACTTTACATAGTAATGGAATAGTCCATTATAGTCGAATAGGCGCGGGCGTCCCAACAGTGACATACCAGTGACGGCCCATTCTTATCACGATATATGGTGTTGGAACAGTGTACAAAGTCATCTTTACCCAAAGCTGGAACTCCAGAAGTAATCGGTGTCGCCCCGACGCCTAGAAAGGTGCAAAGATTAGTGAGGGTGAAGGAAGGAAAAGGTTGCTATGCATCAGTCAATTACTTGCCATACGTGATACACGCTTAGGCGATCATCTCTCGAAAGAGACATGACTGACTGGGCAAAAGATTTTCCCGCAGTAAGTTGCCATTATTTTCTGCAGTAGACCGGTTACCAACCAAGGCTACAGTACCCAATTTATCCTGCTCTTTAGTCCATAGCTGGAGGGAGACAAGACGGATTAATACTTTTCCCAAGGGTATTTACGCGTAAGTGAATGCAACGAATTCGAACTCCTCTCTCAGATATCTCCTTCCGGGCCGTAGGTAGCAGCTAGAAAAATGAGGTGGTAGATGACAGCAGGTATCATTAGAAGGGAGTTATCATTTTTATTTTTACTGAAACTATATAACAAAATCTAAGTCTCATTTTTTTAATCGTTTCACCCCAAGCAAGGCGATACCGCAGGGGGCTACACAAGAGTAAAAGTTTAGACAGGAAGAGAGTGAAGATAAAGATGAACCAGTTACAGGGGGGTTTCAGAGAAAGGAGCAAGAGAAGGATGGAAATACAGGTGTGAATACACTTGCTAAGGTAAAGAGAAATGAAAAGAACATTATATACGGGATGATGTAGAAGGGACTGGAGTCAAGTAGACAAGAGATGGGTATTGACAATGTATTTAAATTCCTGGAAGTTGTAGCTCTCAAGAAAGCAAGTATATGGAAGGGAGTTTCACAGGCGGGAAGTGCGAGAAAAGAAGCTGGTGCAGTAGAATTGTCGGCTGCATTTGATCGATCTAATTGTAAATGGGTGGGACCTTGTTGTCAGTCTGGTTGCACGAGTAAATTCTTGTGGCGGAACCATCAAAATATTTGTAGAAAAGACAGAGGGAAGCCACATCCCGCCGGTGAGTAAGTTGCTGGAATCGAGCTGCCAAGTCGGGACCTATCATATTACAGATTCCCTTTTGGAGCCTGTCGAGAACACTGAGATGAACAGCAGGGGTGCCTGACCAAATATGACAGAAGTATTCTATGCAAGAGCGGACGGTTGATTTTTATAAGTGCATTTGATTTGTACATTCACTAAAAGAACAGATATGATTAAAAAAAAAACATAAGATTAATCCACGAATGTTGCGCCTCATATTTTTGTTTGAATTTAAAAGTTCAAACATTTCTCTATATCATGCTGGCGTTATCCAGACAGGGCACTCCATCAGTCATTTAAGTGTCATACGTGGTACACACTTTGGGCGATCATGTCTCGAAAGAAACAGGATTGACTGGGCAGATGGTTATCCCGCAGTAGGTTGCCATTGCTTTCTGCGGTAGACTAGTTGCCGACCAAGGCTATAGAACCCAATCCGTCCTGTTATTTGACTCATGGCTAGATGGGGAAGATATGCATTATATTATTAAGTAGTATTTATTGGGGGATCAGTTTATTACTTCATAACAATAGAAAACTGATCCCCCATTTTATGACTAGTAGAAGCCTCAATCATCTTTCCAACTATTATATTCCGTCAATCAGTTAAGTGCCATACGTGATAAATGCTTTTGGCGATCATGTGTTGAAAGAGACATGACTGACTGGACAGAAGATTATCCTGCAGGAGGTTACCATTGCTTTCTGTGGTAGACTGGTTGCCGACCAAGGCTATAGAACCCAATCTGTCCTGTTATTTGACTCATGGCTAGATGGGGAAGATATGTACTATATTATTAAGTAGTATTTAGTGGGGGATCAGTTTATTACTTCATAACAATAGAAAACTGATCCCCCACTTTATGACCAGTAGAAGCCTCAATCATCTTTCCAACTATTATATTCCGTCAATCAGTTAAGTGCCATACGTGATGAATGCTTTTGGCGATCATGTGTTGAAAGAGACATGACTGACTGGGCAGAAGATTATCCCGCAGTAGGTTGCCATTGCGGTACACTGGTTGCAAGCCAAGATTATAGAACCCAGTATGTTCTATTATTTAACCCCTAAATGGAGGGAAGAGACGGATTAATACCTTTCCCAAGAGTATTTTTACGTAAGTGAATGCAAGGAATTCAACTGGAATTCGAACTCGGTACCCCGATTCATCGTTCCGAGTCGATATCCATTGCACCACAACGCTCTCCATACGTTAGTCAAATTAGATAGTTGACATCTGTGGATATCATTGCTCTAAGATTTTTAAGTACTGCGATACAGCCACGGATGTTCGTTTGGGGGCAACTTATTGTATGCAAGAACAACCGAAATGTCTGTGTATTTACACAGGGTAGGATTAGCTGTTGTTTATAATTTCTAGTACACCTTATGTTTAGAAAGTAATACCTTCATATGGGTATTGGAAAATAGACGCTAGGGTGTGGCTTGGGAGTCAACAGTGTGTCAACTACAAATGCTTTCGGAACATTCGAATTATAAACGCCTGCCTGCCTGCCTGCCTGCCTGCCTCTCTCTCTCTCTCTCTCTCTCTGTCTCTCTGTCTCTCTGTCTCTGTCTCTGTGTGTGTGTGTGTGTGTGTGTGTGTAAGACCAGGAAGTTTTCCCCGACTGACTCCATCCTGCCCATATAGAAATCTACAATCCGCCCATGTATTGAATACTCCTGCCACATCTGGTCGAGTGCTCCAATATTTAGTCGGCCTTCCCACTTAACGCGAATTGTGTCACAAGGTCATTTTTTATGTGGGTCTTCCGGGCCATGTAGCCCGGTCAAAAGTATATGTCTATCTTTCCCCTGTCATGACTCCACCCCTCAGAGGTGGCCACGACTGAGCCAGCGCTCCCCGCCAGAAGGCAGAGAGCCGACAGCGACAAGGGTAGCAATACTGGTAATACTCCTCAATCTGGTCAGGTGCTCCTGCTATTCACCTAGGGGTTTTTAACAAAATCCTACGGAGAATCTGGAATGTGATCGATCCCGACTTGGCAGCTCATCTGCAATCACTCTCTCACCGGCGTAATGTGACTTCCCTGTGTCTCTTCAAATACTTTTAAGGCTTCTGCTCCGAAGAACTTAGTTCACTGGTCCCCACTATGTATGAATTTACTCGAGCCACTCGATTATCAACTACGTCCCACCCTTTTACAGTGAAGCCGATCAAATGTAACGGAAAATTCTACTCCATCAGCTTCTTCTCTCGCACTATCCACTTGTGGAATTCCCTTCCGTACACTTGCTTTCGCGACAGCTACAGTCTCCAAGACTTTAAATGTAAGGTCAATAGTCATCTACTATCTCACTAACTCGCATCCTTTCTCTCATCCACTCCACTCCCATTACACCAGTATTCTCATCCTTCTATTACCCTTATCCTGACACCCCCTATAACTTGTCCCTCTTTCTCATCACTTTCCTTCTATATAACCCACTGTGCACCAGTGGCAGTACAACTGCCTTGCTGGGGGTGAAATGATTTTTAAAAATATGATTTTTCCCCTCATTTTTACTGAAAGTGAAGGAAAAATAATTTGAAATCCAGGTTCGATCCTGATCAACAGCAACTAATAATGTAACCCTGTGTCCTCCGATTTGGTCTTCAGGTTCCTTTAGACCACCGGGGTTACCATCTAGCCGATTACTCGCTCGTAAAAGCGTTGCTGGCGTGCCGCTGGTATCGTGTTTAAGAGTATGGTTCCACTCGACCGAGCTGGCGTTTGTCTGCTTCAGAACCCTTCAGTCGTTTTGTTTTGTTTTTTATCCCAAAGGAAAAGAAGATATCTGATCAATTAAACTGGAGCGAAAACATGTCGACGGTGAGGAACTACACGAAACGGAATTATTTGGAATCACACTCCACCCACGTCTATTGAACGGGTGAAGAGGCTCATCCCTTGTTTCCTGTTTAGGATGTGGTTTCCGGCTTTCTCTTTTCCAATCTTTTACTCATTTCCATTCTTTTCCTCTTTTTTTCAATTGTAGTAGATAGACTAAACTATCGCCCGGTTCACACTCCACCCACGTCTATTGAACGGGTGAAGAGGCTCATCCCTTGTTTCCTGTTTAGGATGTGGTTTCCAGCTTTCTCTTTTCCAATCTTTTCACTCTTACGTAGCCCCTTGCACATCAGTGGTGTTACCGCCTTGCTCGAGGTGATATAAAAAAAATAAAAAATAAATTCAGGTTAAAATGTAAGAACGATTTGGTTTATATATGACTAGCAAATAATATGGCCCGGCGTTGCTCGGGTGTAATAAAAGCTTTAAAACTAATCCATGGTCTTGGAGCTCAGACTCTTTGGACGTTGGCACGAAATACTAAAAAGCAATAGTTGTTTCCAGTCAAAGCGAAACTGCAGACCGAAAGAAAAATGAATGGATGTAAGTCAAATTTTGATTTCTGGTATCGATGTCAAATAAGTTTCCCGTCGCACATTGAACTTTGAAGGCTAAATAAGTACTCTAAGTAAATGGTATCATGGCTGAGATTAAGAACTACAATTATACCTTTTTAGAGCAAAACCCGAAGCAAAACCAAAATAAAAGGGTTGAAAATCTGATTTTGATCAGACCCGATAAGATATCGGGGTATCGATTTTTAATATTGGGGTCAAATAAGTCATCCAAGGATAAACTAACCTAAGTAAGTCCATGAAAATTTTTCGTACCCATCAGGAGTAAAATTGGAAAAAATGAGCCATATTGATGGCTGAATATCGGTTTTTGATCAGATTCTATAGAATATCGGGGGTATCGATTTCCGATATCGGGGAAAATTAGTAGTCTGAGAAGATCTACTAATATTTGATACTAAAAACTATAATTTTACCAAGTTAGAGCAAATTCTGCAGCAAGAACCACGATAAAAGGGCTGAAATTCTGATATTGATCAAACCTAATTGGATAACGGGGTATCGACTTCCGAATAAGTAGCCCATGACCTGACCGAAATCTTAAAGAATATTTGTGTGAAGGTTGGTGAGAATCAGATAAAAATTGTGGATTTGTATAACGGACACACACACACACACACACACACACACACACACACACACACACACACACACACATATATATATATATATATATATATATATATATATACAAACATCTTGCCTTTATATATATATATATATATATATATATATATATATGGTTTGTGTACAGCGGTTTTAACCCTTCCCACTTACTGTTATAATCAAATGACACTGGGATTCGCTTCTGGAATTTAAACTTCTAAGTTCTGATATTCAGGGCTAGCACAAGGTCAGAAGGTCAGGAGGTCTCGGCGAACAATGTGGATTCCAACAGCGAGTTGTCCAATATGATGTCCTGCGTCCGGCCGGTGTCTGCTTATCCTCCATCATTAGCATCAGCCTTTTTCTAAAATTTCATGTTTTCAAAATCCCGCCTGTGGAATTCCCTTCCACATGTCTGCTTTCCCGACAGCTACAATCTCCGGGTGTTTAAATGTAGGGTCAATAGACACCTCCTATCACACTAACTTCCAATTATTCTCCCAAGACTCTCATCTACCAAACCCTACCCTACCCTCTGACATTTCCTATATTTAACAATCCTTTCTCCACTCTATGTAGCCCCCTGCGTAATAGTGGGCGATCATGTCTCGAAAGAGACATGACTGACTGGGCAGAAGATTATCCCGCAGTAGGTTGCCATTGCTTTCTGCGGTAGACTGGTTGCCGACCAAGGCTATAGAACCCAATCTGTCCTGACTCATGGCTAGATGGGGAAGATATGCATTATATTATTAAGTAGTATTTAGTGGGGGATCAGTTTATTACTTCATAACAATAGAAAACTGATCCCCCATTTTATGACTAGTAGAAGCCTCAATCATCTTTCCAACTATTATATTCCGTCAATCAGTTAAGTGCCATACGTGATAAATGCTTTTGGCGATCATGTGTTGAAGGTTATCCCGCAGTAGGTTGCCATTGCTTTCTGCGGTAGACTGGTTGCCAGCCAAGGCTATAGAACCCAATCTGTCCTGTTATTTAACCCATAACTGGAAGGAATAGACGGATTAATACCTTTCCCAAGGGTATCTGCGCGTAAGTGAATGCAATGAATTCAACTGGAATTCGAACTCGGCTCCATTATTATCTCGTTCCGAGCCATTATCCACTGGACCACATTTCCATATTCAGGAGTTATCCGGTTACCTTTTTAGAGTTGCCACAGTAATCAAACCGCCCCTTAACTCCAACTCCCTTCACGTCTCATCTCGCACCATCACTCTATATAGGTGGTGGTAATGTCTCTCTTTCTTCTCCCACTTTCTCAACATCCAACATCAGGGCCGGTACACTATCTCTGTTACGAATCCAAACCTTCAGAATGCGAAGGCGAAAAGGGGATTTCCAGTCATTAGTTTTTATTTGTCTCATGCTGGTTGTTTTAGGGGATTTCTTGACCGCTAAAACCACACAACCGACTGCTTATTGTCCCTCCAGAGCGAGTAATTTATTTTTCTTTATCACTTTTTTTTTTTTTTAATCATATCACCCCAAGCAAGGAGGTAATGCCACTGATGTGCAGGGGGCTACATAAGAGTGAGAAGATTAGAAAAGAGAAAACCGGAAACCACATCCTAAACAGGAAACAAGGGATGAGCCTCTTAACCTGTTCAATAGATGAGGGTGGAGTGTGAACCGGGCGATAGTTTAATCTATCTACTCCAATTAACTTGTATCCAAAGAAATTCGAAATAATGTCGGACATAAAATTTTTAACGAAAGTCACAGGAATTAAAACGAATGAAGCCGTCCCCCATCTTAGGCGATAATCTCTATTATTGTAGGGAAATTATTCTTCTGGGTGGCTGATTCAAACCCGATGTTTTTTTCCTGGCCCTTTGTGCAGAACAATTTTAGATGTTATTTCGGGGACCATCCATGATTTTATTTCTTTTATTTTTTTTTTCCAGGACCGACATCTTCGAGGATACATTAATTGTATCGGCGGGAAGTGGGGAAGGATGGGTAGTCTTGGCTTTGCTCAGTCTTACTGAATTCCGTCTACTTAAAGTCGGGTTCGATTCTCCTTGGAACTGTTCGGGATCTCATTTTATTATTTTGAAACATGATTTTTCAGCTCATTTTGTCTTCAATTTTCTTCTCAACTTTCAATCCACTTTCCTGAAATTCCAACAATTATCATACAGTTAGTAGTTTCTTTCCTCTCCTTTTTGTTTGTTTGTTTGTTTGTTTGTTTGTTTGTTTGATTCATTATTTCCCAGAGGTTCCAGTGTCACATATACGTTGTATGGCATAATAAAATTACAATTCAGAGGAATTGATAAAAGAGAATGGTTATCCAGGTTGACAATGAAATTAGGTCGACTCGTGGTTAGCCTCAGGAGACGTATCGTTTTTCAGACGTGGAATTTGAATGCTGCCAGAGAGATAAGAAAAAGTGGTGGTTAGCAATGAACAATAGTTTTAGTGATATGCTTTTTTTAGTAATTTTTGTAAATAAAACATTACTTTTCATGAAAAATCAGCAAGAACTTCTTCGAGGTCCTAATATATTCTACCGCAACACCAAATATAAAAAATGAAATAAAAAATGTTACACGTTTTGCCATGAGGTATAGCCAAAGTTTTTCCCTCCTGTAGTGGTGCTCTCGCAGGGTCAGATACACGAATAAGGAAAATAACCAACGGAGACGGACAACAATATAATAATTAATTATTAATATTAATTTAATATAAACTAAAAATGATACGAGGAAACATGTCTATGTGTAAAGGTGTGTGCAGTGTATGCTATATGAGGATAAAAAAAGAAACACTTTTATCCGTAATCTGAAATCAGAAACATACTTTTTGCTCTCTCTCTCTCTCTCTCTCTCTCTCTCTCTCTCTCTCTCTCTCTCTCTCATCCCAGATATAAACTGACCATGTGTCAT
The DNA here is from genome assembly GCA_037127315.1 of Ascarosepion bandense. Lineage (NCBI taxonomy): Eukaryota > Metazoa > Mollusca > Cephalopoda > Sepiida > Sepiidae > Ascarosepion > Ascarosepion bandense. Next base: position 75,982 of record JBBBDQ010001073.1, read on the forward strand.
ATGTTGCCCTTACTGGGAGGGACGACTAAATAATGAGTCGTAGAGAGTCACTTGAGAGTCTCAAATGAGTTACTGAAGAGTCAGTGCGAGTCAGTGAAGAATTAGTCACACTTCCGGTGGCGTACCGGAAGTAATCACGTATACACACGTCTTACGACGGATTGGACTCTTGTATCTTTCTATTGTAAATATTACTAATCACTTCTGTACATACTAATCGTCTTTCCGCGGAATACAACTTATATTCTGATTCTGTTGTTGAGTTATTCATTTATACTTGGCGACATAACACACACATTAAACCAGAAAGGTAGAGCAATTGCCACTCGCTGTCCATTATCTGGGGAACGTCTATGTCAACCAAAGGAGCTACACAGGCTGAGAAAATAAAAGAAAGAAAGCTGTTAAGTCTAAACCTTTCTACTGACACCTAATTGCACAAACAGAATAAACAAAATGCAATTACTTTTCTCAAAAGCTTTACAATGTCCATCAATCTTCTCATCGTAATGAATGCTGGGATAAAGATACGAGACATCCATGGTGGCTAAAAAACAATCATAAAAATCATTAATTGATTACTTTTCTGTGGTTTATCATTGTTTTGCAGATCATTTAAAGCCAGATAATTTTTTTAGATTGAAACAACGATTTAGTGATACAAGTCTTACTAATTAACTCATAGCTGGAGGAGGAGAAATGGCTTCATGCCTTTGCCAAGGGTATTTACGCGTAAGTGAATATGACAAACCCTACTGGAATTTGTAACTCGCCTCTGTTTTACTCTATAACAGGTGTCGGCACCTCATTCCACCTCGTGGGTCAGATGGTGTTATAATGACAGGTCGTGGGCAGAACGAAGGCCATTAATGAAAAATCAATTAAAACTACATATGCAGACCTCTGTAAACCTAAATAGTTAAAACCATAATGAAAATAAACATTGAGAAATCAGAAAAACAAAAGAAAATCTAAAATTAAAAAATACCTAACAAAAATTAATTTTCCTCAAGGATCGTCAAAATACTTCAAAGTGAAAAAAATCAACCGAAGTGAAATGGACGAAATTATGACGTGTAGGTTTGAAACTGTTATTGAAAATTGTATCAGAAAATGAACCACACACACACACACACACACACACACACACACACACATCAAACAAAATAATATTCAGACAAATAAATTAAATATGTTGGTTGTTAAAATCATTTCGTTTATCTTCGGTGTTCTCCGTAATAACAGCTTTTATAAAACTATCGAGAGTGACCATTTTTTAATGAAGTTACGGTTTGATATTGTAATTGAGTTCAATACATTCACTTACGCGCAAATACCCTTGGGCTATCATGAATCGTAAAGCAACATGATCGCTCACGCGTGTCACATCGGCTCCCTACCAACACACATTAAACCAGCAAGGTAGAGCAATTGCCACTCGCTGTCCATTATCTGGGGAACGTCTATGTCAACCAAAGGACCTACACACACACATCAAACAAAAACGAAACACACAGACCCATACATACGAATACAAATAGTTGCAAACATATACACTTACACATAAGATAAGAACATGGTACATTGAAAGATTCCAGCAGCTTACATAGGGTAGGTGGCAGGGGTAAGCAATGGGGGGGGGTCGCTGTCCCTTTGAAGGTGTCCCCGTAAGTTGCCGACCCTTGCTCTATAGAATACAAATCCTATATCATCTAACAATTAACTCAAAAGAAAAAAGTAGAATTCCACACCCGCAAAATCGGATTCAAATAACTAAAAACATTTTGGAAAAACCCAGACGAGGACAAATTTCACAAGTCAGTGTGAAAAGTAAAATTCTGAATCCTGATTGAATAGGAAATAGAACATTAATGTATGACCTCGGTCAATTTTTTTTTTTTCACACCTAGAAAATGGGTGTGCTGTCGGAACCGGTCACATGACTAAAATTCACTACTTAAGCCAGATCTCTTGACCGGTCAAAGGAGTCCAAGATGGGAGCGGGTAGCTGACAGACTTTGTCGCAATGTAACAAAAGAGAATTTCAAGAAGCCGAGCTGGACGTAAGGGCATGTCACACATTCGTTCTACCTCTCATTTCAAATTACCTTCCTTCGTCTTCACCCACACACCGTCAAAGAAAACAACAATAACAAGATACTTCAACTGACTTCGATAAGTACAATCTCCTTTACTTTACTGCCTGACTTTCCTTTTCACTATTTCTTCGGCGATAAAAAGGAAAAGAAAAACTTTTATTAGCAACCTTTTTAATCATTTTACATACAAGCATTCTTAGAAGTTCTAGAGAGTTCTTTAGAGTTCTATTGGAGTTCAGTAGAACTATCAGTTTATCTCAGTTTGGACATAGTTAGACTAAAGCAGTTGATATTAGTCGGCAGTTAGCCGAATACTAAGAGGTCAGCTTTCAGTGGAAGATTACCAAGTTCCTAACATTTTGGGTGCGTTAAGTCGATTAGCAACCGACATAGCACGATTATTACCTTCAGTGCGAAAACTACTCCACAACACATACCAACAGATCCGATACTTTTTGATAAAATCGCGTATATATATATTTGTTTTTTTAATCGTATCACCCGGAGCAAGGCGATAACGCCACTGATGTGCAGGGAGCTACATAATAGTGAAAAGATTGGAAAGAGAAAGCCGGAAACCACATCTTAAACAGGGAACAAGGAATGAGCCTCTTAACCTGTTCAATAGACGTGGGTGGATTGTAAACCGGGCGATAGAGAGATCTATCTACTCCAATTGAAAAAAAAAACAAAGTGAGAAGATTGGAAAAGAGAAAGTCGGAAACCACATCCTAAACAGGGAACAAGGGATGAGCCTCTTAACCTGTTCAGTAGACGTGGATGGAGTGTGAACCGGGCGATAGATAGATATATCTACTCCAATTGAGAAAAAAAAAAAACAAAGTGAGAATATTGGAAAAGAGAAAGCCGGAAACCACATCCTAAACAGTGAATAAGGGATGAGCCTCTTAACCTGTTCAATATATATATAGTGTATCGAGACAGCAGATAATTTTTTAAACCTATATTTTTAGATATAACAGACAATGAATGTCTATTGTTTAAACATATGCTGTTCTAAACATCGTATTTTGGCTTTGATTTCACGAGCCATCTTCAGAGATATGAAGCCGACATGAGCCATCTTCAGAGATATGAAGCCAACATGAGCCATCTTCAGAGATATGAAGCCGACATGAGCCATCTTCAGAGATATGAAGCCAACATGAGCTATCTTCAGAGATATGAAGCCGACATGAGCCATCTTCAGAGATATGAAGCCGACATGAGCCATCTTCAGAGATATGAAGCCGACATGAGCCATCTTCAGAGATATGAAGCCGACATGAGCCATCTTCAGAGATATGAAGCCGACATGAGCCATCTTCAGAGATATGAAGCCGACATGAGTCATCTTCAGAGATATGAAGCCGACATGAGCCATTTTCAGAGATATGAAGCCGACATGAGCTATCTTCAGAGATATGAAGCCCGCATTAGTCATCTTCAGAGATATGAAGCCGAAAGTTTAGAACCAGCATAATAAAAAATGTCCAAATGTTGGACAATTTTTGTCTTCATTTTCGCCGAAAATTAAAGTCAAAATACGATGTTTAGAACGGCTCATGATTAAACATATTAGACATCCATTGTCTGTAATATTTAAAAATATATGTTATATATATATATATGTTATGGAAATTAACGAAGATTAACGATACTCGGTTATGAACAACCGAATGACACACATCTTCGTAAATAATCAGACCGGTAGATATAAATATATATCAACTTAAATACGAGTATCGATCAAAGATAATGTTCAACCAGATAATGTTCAATATATATATATATATAATGTTCAATATATATATATAATGTTCAATATATATATATATATATATATATATATAATGTAATTCAATATATATATATGTGTGTGTGTGTGTGTGTGTGTGTGTGTGTGTGTGTGTGTGTGTGTGTGTGTGTAAGTGGGGTATAAATGTTCTTACACTAAAACTTGCTTGTTAATCACATTTCTAGCAAATGAAAAACAAGAAATTAATTGATATTTTAAAAATATATATGCACTTTCATGTTTTAGGGGCTGTAAAAAGTGTTCGTACAGTAACAATTTTGCATCATGAAACGGTAGATTTTAATTAAACTTCAGAGCAGAATATTCTAGATTGTTCTCAGTAACTCTAGTCAACCTTCAGATGAAAACCGGGACATTCTGCTCACAGAAAACGGTTCCAATTATGGCTGGACGTAAGGAATTGACTAACGCACAATAAGAACTGGTTGTTAAGCTGGGGAAAGATGGAAAGAAGTTACGGAAAGATCTCCAGTAACCTGGACGTCCCATTTACTACAATCCTGCATATATACAAGTCAACCATCCGTCCGTGCATGGAGTACTGCTGCCATTTATGGTCAGGTGCTCCTGCCGTTCTCCTCAGTGTTTTGACAGGCTCCAAAGGAGAGTCTGTAATGTGATAGGTACTGATCTGGTGGCTCGACTGCAGCCACTTTCCCATCGTCGAAATGTGGCCTCCCTTTATCTCTTCTATAAATACTTTCATGGCTTCTGCTCAGACGAACTTAAGTCACTGATGCCTCCTCAACAGGTGTTTACTCGTGCAACCAGACTGGCAACTGGGTCCCACCCATTCACAGTCAGGTTAGCCAAATGCAGACGACAATTCTACTCCTGTAGTTTCTTCTCTCGCACTTCCCGCCTGTGGAACTCGCTCCCATTTTCTTGCTTTCCTGACGGCTACATCCTCCAGAAATTTAAATGCAAAGTCAATACTCTTCTACTAACCACTGGACTCTAGCTCTCTCCCCACCCCTGTATAACCTTCCCTTTCTCTCCACCTATGTATCTGTCATCGCACCTGTTTTCTCAGCTTTCTATTGCTCCTTTCTAACTAGTTTGTACTCCTCACTCTTTTCTAATTAATCTTTTTACATTTATGTAGCCCCCTGCATATCAGTGGCGTTTCTGCCTTGCTCGGGGTGAAATGATTAAAAAAAAATTAGTTTATTCATAAAAAAAGATTTAAAAGACGTGATACTGTTGAGAACCAATGCATACCAGGTGCTTCTAGGAAGATCCCTCCAAGATTCTGGACAAAGTTGTGACGACAGATCCAGAAAAATCCAATGGCCAACCTAGATATTCAGAATGATTAACGTTTAGCAGGAGTTCACGTAACTAAGCGAACAATAAGTAATGAAACACGCAGAGAGAGTCTAAAGTAGTCTGGTTGCCAGCCAAGGCTATAGAACCCAATCTGTCCTGTTATTTAACCCATAACTGGAAGGAATAGATGGATTAATACCTTTCCCAAGGGTATTTGCGCGTAAGTGAATGCAACGACTTCAACTGGAATTCGAACTCGGCTCCCCGATTTTTCGTTCCGATTCTATAACCACTGCACCACAACGCACATTAACCATTACACCACCCGAACATCCAAGATTACAGTGTGCAATATTCCTCAAACAGAAACTTGCATTAAGTTCTTTTGCAAAAATTCTAGATTTTATTGGATAATAAATACTACTATGTTTTTATAGGACAATTTATAAATCGCAGCTTAAACAATAATTTATCAATCGCTTGATTTTCACCAATCACATTTTGTGCACATTTGGTAGAAGATACATCCAACCAGCTTCCTTGATTTTTACAAAAGCTCGCGTTTTGATTGGTCAATTCTATCTAATAGAAATTTCTGTACAAGACACAGTTTCCCCGTGCAGTAAAGTTGAGCCACCTTAATACGTATATAAACACTGAATGTCCTCTTTTCAACCAGTGAGTTTTCAATTGCGACAGGAGTCCACGCCAGTCTAAGCTTCACCTATTCAACTCATACTTTGAAACTGCCAAGCTGAAATAATTAATTCTTTAAACACACACACTACATTTCGTAACACAACTGTCCAAACATAGAAAATTCTCTTACGAATTTCTAAGAAAATTTGAAAAAAGAATTTGTAAGAAAACAAAATAATTCAATTAAACTTGGAACACTTAACAAGAGATAATCTTTTTAAAACAATTTCTTTTCAACTGAAATCTTGCAGTCTAAACAAGACAACTCCTTATTTTACCGTGTACATTTTTATCTAGACTCATACATCTGAAATTTTAATGTAAGAAACAGTTTAATCTTTTCTTAAATTTCTTAATCTCTTCTCATAACTGGTTTATTCTTAATCATCAACATTGCATATTTTTGTTAATACAATTTATGAAGATGGAAATTACTCGAAAGTAACTGAAGGGAGCTGAATATGTGATACTCCTCATGCCAATGACATTTCCGCCGAGCTTCTCTACGGCATATAACTTCATTGAACTTCTTTTAATGCGTTCCTTTCGAATTTATATTTAAATTGGGGTCATCAGGAGAGAATGTGACCGTTTCGGGGCCTTCCTCTCAACTGTTTCACTTGCACACCGGCCTCCCTCACAGATGTGAGGCCCCATTGTATCGATATATAACTGTGTTGTAGATATACTAGTTCAAATGTCTAACGGCGAAATTAAATATACGAAAAATTTCGAAAAACGGCAAACCTCGCGATCTGCAACGTAAACCTCATTACGCATTCACAATCAGTCACGTCATGCCATCATGTTCCCTGAAACACTTCACGGAGTATTTCTTTTTTCCATATCCACATAGAACTATTTTCAGTTATTACTATTAGACATTTTAAACTTTTGGCCCTATTACGCCCTTTGATTCCAGTTTGGTCCAGAAATTGGTACAGAGTGCCTGCAACGAAACTCCTTGCTCCAATTTCCACTGCTCTAAAAATTACATTATACCCCTCCTTTATTAGCTCTGATTTTAGATTTTCATATTTATTAGTTTTATAATCGTGGCTTTGTTCCATCCGGCTTTTATATGGCACTGTTAATTCAATCAGGATGATTTTATAGTTCATCCTTGATAGAACAATATCTGGTCGCAGACCTTTACTTGATATTATTTTGTGGTTATCTCTACGTCAACCAGGAAGGTCTGCAGTTACCTCCCAAATGCCACCAGAACTAAGAAGATTTCTTCCGGGTATAGCTTGATATTTGATTGTTTGCTTAGAATCGACATATCTTTTTCCCTCTGCAACGAATTTCTGGGTTGAATTAGATGACTCAGACTTCATATATTTCTTTAAAATTTTGTCCAGCTCATCCAAAACTAAACTGTGGTTCCATGTATATCTTCCATTGCCAAAGGCTGTTTTACAGGAACCATCCGTCCGTGCATGGAGTACTGCTGCCATTTATGGTCAGGTGCCCCTGCCGTTCTCCTCAGTGTTCTTGACAAGCTCCAAAGGAGAGTCTGTAATCTCGACTGCAGCCACTTCCCCATCGTCGAAATGTGGCCTCCCTTTGTCTCTTCTATAAATACTTTCATGGCTTCTGCTCGGATGAGCTTAAGTCACTGATGCCTCCTCAACAGGTGTTTATTCGTTCAACCAGACTGGCAACTGGGTCCCACCCATTCACAGTCAGGTTAGCCAAATGCAGACGACAATTCTACTCCTGCAGCTTCTTCTCTCGCACTTCCCGCCTGTGGAACTCACTCCCGTATTCTTGCTTTCCTGACGGCTCCAGAAATTTAAATGCAAAGTCAATACTCATCTACTAACCACTGGCCTCTAGCTCTCTCCCCTCCCCTGTATAACCTTCCCTTTCTCTCCACCTATGTATCTGTCATCGCACCTGCTTTCTCAGCTTTCTATTGTTCCTTTCTAACTAGTTTGTACTCCTCACTCTTTTCTAATTAATCTTTTTACATTTATGTAACCCCCTGCACATCAGTGGCGTTTCCGCCTTGCTCGGGGTGAAATGATAAAAAAAACAAAAAAAACAAACTAAGAACATGTTCTAATGTTTGGATTTTCTTTACACAGGGGGCAAGTAGGATCGCTCTCTTTCTTCCATTTAACAAGATTGTTTTTAGATAGTAGCAGTTCATATGTGGAACGTATTCAAAAACTAATCCTGAATGGAACCATCTGCCAAATGTTCTTCCAAGTAATAGATTTCTGCAGAGCCTCTTTCCAGTTTGTCCATTGGCCTTATTGGGATTGTTGTACTCATTTTACCAATTTTTTTATTATCTTTTTCGTTCCTTACATTTTGGATGACCATGTCTCGGCGATCTTTACCAGACGTTTTTGTCCGCCATGGCCTTTCATTTAGTCCTAACTTTTGTTTCCCTGCTTGAATGTATCCGATGACTTCATTGAAAGCTAAATTGTCTTTAGCACTTGTTATCGTCTCTCTGACCTTCCACTTTCTCCCTATTTTTATTGTAGGATTTAATACTTTTTTCTGCTTTATCCTTGGAGTCATCCAAAATCATTTGAAGTTTGACTGTTTACCTAGCACTCTCCGTTATAACAGCTTGATAGTTTTCTAAAATTTCTAGTAATGAGTGTTTGTGCCCCTTACGTTAAATGACAAATCAGCTAAATTTGCAGTACTTTTGTCCAAAAGAGCAATAAAATGACCTAGAATAGTGTTTCAGAGTGCATTTGCAAAAAAAAAAAAAAAAAACACTGAAGAGCACTTGACATTTTAATGATGAAAAATTAGTCCTGAAATTTTAAAATATAAAAATTATGAAATAGTCTCCTGAAATACAAATTTATTTTCAAGACATTACATTGTATATTAACATTATAGATTAACTAAAATTATCGAGTTCACTTTAAATTTTGGTTAGAAAAAATTAGTTCTGAAATTAAAAATATAAAAAATAATGAAGTCCCCTGAAATAAAGATTTATTTTCAAGACATTACATTGTATATTAACATTATGGAGTGCCTAAAACTATCAGGCTCACTTTAAATTTTAATAAGAATTATTTGTGAAATTTAAGAATATGAAAATAATGAAAAAGACTCCTGAAGTAAGCATTTATTTTCAAGACATTACATTGTATATTCGGCTGATAGAAAAACTAAAACTCATGAGTGCGCTTTACATTTTAATAATGAAAAATTAGCTCTCAAATTTGAAAATATGAAAAATAATGGAGAAGTTTCCTAAAATAAGAATTTATTTTCAAGATATTACATTGTATATTAAGCCTGTAGAATAACTAATACTCTTAGGTGCACGTTAAATTTTAATAAGAAAAAATTATTTGTGAAATTTAAAAATATGAAAATAATAAAGATGTTTCCTGAAATAAGCATTTATTTTCAAGACATTACATTGTATATTTAGATTATAGATTAACTAAAACTCTGGAGTGCACTTTAAATTTTAATTAGGAAAAATTAGTCATCAAATTTGAAAATATGAAAATAATGAAGAGTTCTCCTTAAATAGTAATTTTTTTTCAAAACATTATATTGTATATTAAGCCTGTAGAATAACTAATACTTGCAGGTGCACTTTAACTTTTAATAAGAAAAATTAGTCCTGAAATTTGAAAATATGAAAATAATAAAGATGTCTCCTGAAATAAGCATTTATTTTCAAGATATTGCATCTTATATTAAGATTATGGAATGGCTAAAACTGTCTGGCTCACTGTAAATTTTAATAAGAAAAAAATTATTTGGGAAACTGAAAAATATGGGAATAATAAATATTATTTCAAAATATTATATTGTATATTTAAATGTGCATGTTTGATGTGCTTTGGGAATTTTTTCTAGGTTAGACCTTTTTTGTATGAAACATAGTCACATTTCATCATCAATGTTTTTATTATTTTATCTGTTTTTGTGTTTAATGTTATTAAGAGCAGAAAATCCTAATTCACTGAGGTATGATGCGGAAAATTGCAATAGGACATTTAATGCTTCACTTTCTATTGTAGGATATTCTAATTGAATGGCAATCCAAAATGGATCAATGGACAGCTGTTTATTGTTGATTCATAAGTGACAATCAGCAGATACTGTGTCCTCCTTCCCTTAACAATAAACAACATCAAAAAATAAAATAAAATAAAACAATAATATAAATTTCTTAAATATAAAAACAATTCATGAATTCGACTTCCGTTGCACAGAAATTAATAATTAATCAATAAAAATCTATTATGATTTATTCATAAGCTATCTACCGCCCGGTTCACACTCCACCCACGTCTATTGAACAGGTTAAGAGGCTCATCCCTTGTTCCTTGTTTAGGATGTGGTTTCCGGCTTTCTCTTTTCCAATCTTTTCACTCTTTTCATTTTTTTTTTTTCAATTGGAGTAGATAGACTAAACTATCGCCTGGTTCACACTCCACCCACGTCTATTGAACAGGTGAAGAGGCTCATCTCTTGTTTCCTGTTTAGGATGCTGTTTCCGGTTTTCTCTTTTCCAATCTTCTCACTTTTTTTTTCAATTGGAGTAGATAGACTAAAGTATCGCCCGGTTCACACTCCACCCACATCTATTGAACAGGTGAAGAGGCTCATCCCTTGTTTCCTGTTTAGGATGCGGTTTCCGGTTTTCTCTTTTCCAATCTTCTCATTTTTTTTTTCAATTGGAGTAGACAGAGTAAACTATCGCCCGGTTCACACTCCACCCACGTCTATTGAACAGGTGAAGAGGCTCATCTCTTGTTTCTTGTTTAGGATGCGGTTTCCGGTTTTCTCTTTTCCAATCTTCTCACTTTTTTTTCCAATTGGAGTAGACAGACTAAACTATCGCCCGGTTCACACTCCACCCACGTCTATTGAACAGGTGAAGAGGCTCATCTCTTGTTCCCTGTTTAGGATGTGGTTTCCGGCTTTCTCTTTTTCAATATTCTCACTATTACGTAGCCCCCTGCACATCAGTGGCGTTACCGCCTTGCTCGGGGTGATACGATAAAAAAAAAGCCACGATCATCTGATACAGAAATTAGATCATCTTCTGTTAACGAATGTATCAACCAATGTAAAATATCAATTTGTGTTTGGTGTCATTATCCTTTTAAAGAAGAAACATTATTAAATATAAAGATTGATAAATCCATTGATTTGTTTTTTCATGGTTTATCAACCTTTTGAATGTTATTTAAAACCAGAAAATATTTTTATGCTGTAAGAATCTTTTTGAGATCGTAATGATTTAATGATACATGTTAACAATTAATTTTTTTTTTTTTTTTTATAAGCGTTTCACCCCGAGCAAGGCATGTCACTGCCACTACTGTGCAGGGGGCTACGTAGAGTGGAGAAAGGCTGATTAAATATAGGAAATAACAGAGGGTGGGTGATAGGCGGGTGAGGATACCGAGAATGAGGGTTGGGTAGATGAGAGTGTTGTGAGAATAGTTGGGAGTTAGTGTGACAGGAGGTGTCTATTGACCCTACATTTAAACACCTGGAGATTGTAACTGTCGGGAAAGCAGACTTGTGGAAGGGAGTTCCACAGGCGGGAAGCGCGAGAAAAGAAGCTGTTGGAGTAGAATTTACGGTTACATCTTATTTGTTTAACTGTAAAAGGGTGGGACCTAGTTGCTAATCTAGTATCTCGTGTAAATTCGTGCTTAGGCGGCACCAGTGATCTAAGCTCATCGGAGCAGAAGCCATGAAAGTACTTGTAAAAGAGGCACAGGGAAGCCACATCACGCCGGTGTGAGAGCGGCTGCAGCCGGTCTGCCAAGTCAGTATCAACCACGTTACAGATCCTCCTTTGTATTTTGTCAAGAAGCCCAAGGAGAGCAGCAGGGGCACCCGGCCAAATATGGCAGCAATATTCAATACACGGGCGGATGGTAGATTTGTATATGTGCAGAATAGTTTCATGTGGGAAAAATTTCCGGGCCCTGCACAGGGAGCCCACTTTCATAGCAGCAGATTTGGCAATGGATTCAATATAGTCATTCCATTTGAGGTCCGCCGAGAGTGTAAGGCCAAGGAGGCGTAGTATTTTACTAATCCGGCTTACGGCCTATCACGTTGAATACAGCGGTGCTCGCTCGATCACCAAAGTTAAGCAACGTTGAGCCTGGTCAGTACTTAGATGGGTGACCGCTTGGGAATACCAGGTGCTGTAAGCGTTTAGTGAAGAATGTGCGTTGTGGTGCAGTGGATATCGGCTCGGAAAGAGAAATCGGTGAGCCGAGTTCGAATTCCAGTTGAATACCCTGCATTCATTTAAGCACTGGTACCCTTGGGAAAGGTATTAATCCGTCCCTTTCCTCCAGTTATGGGTTAAATAACAGGGTAGGACTTGGGGACCATGCCCTTAAAAACAAATCCCAATGAATCATGATACTCGAAAAGAAAAAAGTATTAGTAGACAGAAAACTTATATATATAAAAAAAACAACAATAAATTCTTGAAAGAAAAAGGTATTATCAGCAATAAATAAATAAAATTTAGTTGGCAATAAATGACCCACCAATGTTGATATGCCATAAAAACAAAACAACCAACCAACCAACAAATCCTATAATGAGCAATCAGTCAGTTCATTGCCATACGTGATATATGACTGGGCGATCATGGCTCTTTTGAGTCATGACTGACTAGGCAGAAGATTTCACCGCAATAGGTTGCCATTGCTTTCTGCGGTAGACCAGTTACCAACCAAGGCTGTAAACTCTAGCAGCCCTGTTATTCAACCCCTAGCTGGAGGGAGAAAATAAGAATTCATATTTTTCTCAAGAGTATTAGTCGTGAAATTCGAAAATGTGAAAATAATAAAGAAAAAGTGTGAAACAAGCTTTATTTTAAAAACATATACAAATCAACCATCCGTCCGTGCATAGAATACAGCTGTCATATATGGTCAGGCGCCCCTGCTGTTCATCTCAATGCTCTTGACAGGCTCCAAAGGGAAATCAGTAATCTGATAGGTACCGACATGGCGCCTCGACTCCAGTCGCTTTCTCACCGGCAGGATGTGGCTTCCCTCTGTCTGTTCTATAAATACTTTCATGGCTTCTGCTCCGGTAAACTTAAGTCACTGGTGCCCCTGCCACATGAGTTTACTTGTGCAATCAGACTGGCAACAAGACCCCACCCATTTACAGTTAGATCAACCAAATGCAGGTGAGAATTCTACTCCATCAGCTTCTTTTCTCACACTTCCCACCTGTGGAACTCGCTTCCATATTCTTGCTTTCCTGACGGCTACAACATCCAGCAATTTAAATGCAATGTCAATACTCATCTCTTGACTCTAGTTCTTTCTACATCATCCTGTATATCTTTTCTTTTCTCTCTACCTTTGAAACTGTCATCACACTTGTATTCCCATACTTCTCTTGCTCCCTTCTCTGACACCCCTCTGTAACTGGCTTGTATTTCTCTTTACTCTCCTCCTACCTAATCTTTTTCTCTTATGTAGCCCCCTGTGCATCAGTGGCGTTACCGCCTTGCTTGGGGTGAAACAATTAAATATATATATATTTAATTATGCTTGTGCAAAACTTATGTTTGATATGCTTTGGTAATTTTTTCATGTTTTTTTTTGTTTTTTTTTTATAAGCGTTTCACCCCAAGCAAGGCATGTCACTGCCACTACTGCGCAGGGGGCTACGTAGAGTGGAGAAAGGCTGATTAAATATAGGAAATAACAGAGGGTGGGTGATAGGCGGGTGAGGATACCGAGAATGAGGGTTGGGTAGATGAGAGTGTTGTGAGAATAGTTGGGAGTTAGTGTGATAGGAGGTGTCTATTGACCCTACATTTAAACACCTGGAGATTGTAACTGTCGGGAAAGCAGACTTGTGGAAGGGAGTTCCACAGGCGGGAAGCGCGAGAAAAGAAGCTGTTGGAGTAGAATTTACGGTTACATCTTATTTGTTTAACTGTAAAAGGGTGGGACCTAGTTGCTAATCTAGTATCTCGTGTAAATTCGTGCTTAGGCGGCACCAGTGATCTATGTTAAGCCTTTTATGTAATAAACATACTGTTATTTCCTCGTCCATGCATTTAATATATCAAAATCCAATGGAGAATCTGTAATGTGATCTCAACTTGGCAGCTCAGATACAATCACTTTCTCACCGGCACAATGTGGCTTCCCTGTGTCTCTTCTACAAATACTTTCACGGCTTCTGCTCCGATGAACTTAGCTCACTGGTGCCCCCTATATATGAATTTACTCAAGCCACAGGATTAGCAACTAGGCCCCACCCTTTTACTGTGAAACCAATAAATTGTAAACTCAAATTCTACTCCATCAGCTTCTTTTCTTGCACTTGCCACCTGTGGAACTCCCTTCCATTTACTTGCTTTCCCAACAGCTACAATCTCCACGCATTTAAATGTAAAGTCAATAGTCATCTCCTATCTCACTAACCTGCATCCTCTCTCTCATGCTTCTTTCTTCATCCACTCCACTCTCAACAGTATTCTCATCCTTCTCTTACCCTCTTCCTGATACCCCCAATAACCTGTCACTCTTTCTCATAACCTTTTTTCTATGTAACCCCTCCCCCCCCTGCAAAACAGTAGCAGTAAAATGCCTTGCTTGGGGCGATATGATTATAAAAAAAATAATAATGTTTTGAATTATGCTTATGTTTGATATGCTTTGGTAATTTTTTTCATGTTAGGCCTTTTATGATATATATATATATATATATATATATATATATATATATATATATATATATAAACTTTTATTTCCTCATCAATGCACTTAATATATAATCTGTTCTTACATTTCCCATTATCAAGAGCAGAAAATTCTAATTCACAGAGGTATGATGCGGAAAATTGCAGTAAAACAATCAATGCTTTACTTGCTATTCAAGGATATTCTATTTGAATGGAAATCCAAAATTGATCAATGGACACTCCTTTATGGTTGAATCGTAAGCCACTATCAACAGATATGGTAATGTGTTCTTATTCTGTTAATGATAAGCCAACGTCAAAAAAATAAATACAAAGTAAACAATAATAAAGTTTTTTAAATATAAAAATAACTCATTTTTAAATTTAAAAATAATTTAAATTATTTTAAAAATAATTTTAATTTTTTAAATTTAAAAATAATTAATAAATTCCTCTTCTGTTAATTTGGGGTGCACCTAAATATCTTTCATAGTGCGTTAGTGCACCAGGATGGAACAGGTATGAATCCAACTACTTACCACACATTGCAGAGTTGAAAACCAGAGAAGTTCATTCATGGGTAGCAGGTTTTGGATGAGTAGACCTAGCAGGGCCCATCCATCTCCAGGTCAAACTATAGCTCATGTTCTTCCACTCCTTAAAGATTAAAAAATTTAGTATAACAGTTTTAAAATATTTAATGACAAAGATTTTACTTAGACATCAAAGAAGTGGGCTTGGTGTCTCTAGTTATTCAAAAATAAAGATATTTTAACAAACAGTTCAACCTACCCAAATTCCCTCAAGGATTCCTTCAACTTATGGTATAGTTTTCAGGCATTTTCTAACAGCTTTATTTTCCAAAGATGACTGATTTTCATTTCTTGAGGAAAACAGCAGCCAGAGGATTATCCACTCCTTTTTCAAAATTAAGGAATTTAACATCCAGTTTAAAATATCAAATGTAAAACATTTTACTCAGACATGAAAGTTGTGTGCTTCGTATCAGTAGCTTTTTAAAAATAAAGATATTTTAGATAAAAAATAATTCCTAAATTACCCTTCTGTTAACTTGGGGTGCACCTGGTTACTTTTCAGGGTGCATTCATGTACCCTGGCACATTAGTTGAGGGATACTGACCTAAGGAAACACTTTTATATTGTTTTTTGCTTTTTAAACAAGTCAGCTAATTTTTTACTTCTTTTTATTTATTTATTTTTTTTAAATGTCATATTATACTAGCTTGTGCATGTACATTTATTTTAAGCTTTTAACTGATATTTTATACAATGGCTGGCCGCTTATAACTGAGTATCAGTCAGTCAAGTGCCATACGTGATACATGCTTTGGACGATCATGTCTCTGAAAGAGACATGACTGACTGATTATCCCAGTAGGTTGCCATTATTTTCTGCAGTAGACTGGTTGCCAGCCAATGCTATAGAACCCAATCTGTCCTATTATTTAACCCATAACTGGAGGGAAAAGACGGATTAATACCTTTCCTAACGGTATTTGTGCATAAGTAAAGTAAATGTAATTCAACTGGAATTCGGACTCAGTTCCCCGATTTGTCATTCTGAGTCGATATCCACTGCACTACAACCTTGACCAGCCAACCCCTGTTTCTGCAACAGGAATTGGCTGACAACTGCTGCTTGCTTAGACATATTTGTGTTCAACACCAACAGACACCACCTGTGGTTTATACTACACCTATGCTGAGTGGATCTTAGTTACACTTTGGGGGAGAACGAACTTGTGAAAAATAGATGACTGATTTATATCTGAAGTATGGGGATCCGAGTTCTTTTTATATGGGGAGTCACCACTGAAGAGTAGGGAGCTGGTTAATATTTCTTTTGATCAGCCTTGTGTCTTCCTTAACCAAACTCCCTACACCTTACAGGATTTTACGTTGAATAATATTCATCAGAAGGGTTTTCATCAGAAGTTTGGTTGTCGGCAGTTAGAATGTGTGTATTATTGATGAAGAGTGGATTAATAAAATATACACTTTTTTTTTTTATAAGCGTTTCACCCCAAGCAAGGCATGTCACTGCCACTACTGTGCAGGGGGCTACGTAGAGTGGAGAAAGGCTGATTAAATATAGGAAATGACAGAGGGTAGGTGATAGGCGGGTGTAGATACCGAGAATGAGGGTTGGGTAGATGAGAGTGTTGTGAGAATAGTTGGGAGTTAGTGTGATAGGAGGTGTCTATTGACCCTACATTTAAACACCTGGAGATTGTAACTGTCGGGAAAGCAGACTTGTGGAAGGGAGTTCCACAGGCGGGAAGCGCGAGAAAAGAAGCTGTTGGAGTAGAATTTACGGTTACATCTTATTTGTTTAACTGTAAAAGGGTGGGACCTAGTTGCTAATCTAGCATCTCGTGTAAATTCGTGCTTAGGCGGCACCAGTGATCTAAGCTCATCGGAGCAGAAGCCATGAAAATACTTGTAGAAGAGGCACAGGGAAGCTACATCACGCCGGTGTGAGAGCGGCTGCAGCCGGTCTGCCAAGTCAGTATCAACCACGTTACAGATCCTCCTTTGTATTTTGTCAAGAAGTCCAAGGAGAGCAGCAGGGGCACCCGACCAGATATGGCAGCAATATTCAATACACGGGCGGATGGTAGATTTTTGTATATGTGCAGAATAGTTTCAGGTGGGGAAAATTTTCCGGGCCCTGCACAGGGAGCCGACTTTCATAGCAGCAGATTTGGCAATGGATTCAATATAGTCATTCCATTTGAGGTCCGCCGGGAGTGTAAGGCCAAGGAGGCGTAGTATTTTACTCTCTGGGAGGCTCGCCTTTTAAAATAGAAATTTATTATAAGAAGGAATGGCAAGTAGTAAGAGTTAATGTACAATTGGAAGCATTCAGAAGTTAATGATAGAATTCGTATTCAATGATAAGGTATTAAAGAATTCGTGAATTGAATAGTCTCGTGGTGTGGCTATGAAACGATTTTTTTTCTTTACGTATGGAAAAACCGTTTCTCTGACGTATTTTGAATTTTGCGATTTGATGACCAATCAGTATCCAGAGTTCCGCTGCAGGTCCGTAAAAGGGATTTGATATTTATTTATTTTTGGTTTACCTCTGGAACTTCTGCGTGGAGCCAGATGCGCTAAAACCAGTTTTGGTCATTTGCTTTCTAGATCACTGAGGGCAAACATCCGGTCCCTCGCTTTGCCCTGTATCACCACACATCTCTTGAAGAAGGCTGCAGCGAGAGGATTATCTACTCCTTTTAAGGATTAAGGAATTTTTGAAATAATTTAAATTATTTTTAAATTTAAAAATTAATTAATTTACATCCCTTGAATAAGGCGACAGTGAAAAGATTATCTACTCCTTTTTAAAGATTAAGAAGATTTTTTAAATAATTTAAATTATTTTTAAATTTAAAAATTAATTAATTTACATCCCTTGAATAAGGCGACAGTGAAAAGATTATCTACTCCTTTTTAAAGATTAAGAAGATTTTTTAAATAATTTAAATTATTTTTAAATTTAAAAATTAATTAATTTACATCCCTTGAATAAGGCGACAGTGAAAAGATTATCTACTCCTTTTTAAAGATTAAGGAAATTTTTTAAATAATTTAAATAATTTTTAAATTTAAATATGAATTATGATTGACACTTTGGACACTAAAATCCTCAGTCACGATGACATGTAAATCTGTGCTGACGGAAGAAAAAGCTCAACCTACCCAAATTCACACAAGGCTTCGTCAAAGTTGTGGTATAGTTTTTCAGACATTTTTCAACAGCTTTATTTTTCAAAGATGATTGATTTAAATCCATTGAATTAAACAACAGGAAAAGGATTATCCACTCCTTCTTAAAGATTAAGGAATTCAGCATCCAGTTTAAAATATGAAGGGAATGTAAAGTGAATCTAAACATATAAAAATTTGTGAGTTCGAAGATTTGTATGAGTCTTTGTCAATGTTACTTTAACATTGACATGAAGAGAAGGTATTTGTAAATTATTCATAGTTCTAACGAGTGCAAACTCCACAGAACCATCAGTTTAATGAGCCATGTAACAAAACTGATCGTCCGAATCCTGATGAAAAGAGCGAGAAGCAGAATCAGGCCAGAGATAGGACGTGAACAGTGCGGTTTCATCAAAGACATTGGAACAAGGAACGCCATTTTCATGATTAGGATGCTCTCTGAAAGCGCAATACAAATGAAGGAGGACTTTTTTTTTAATCATATCACCCCGAGCAAGGCGGTAACGCCACTGATGTGCAGGGGACTACGCAAGAGTGAAAAGATTTGGAAAAGAGAAAGCTGGAAACCACATCCTAAACAGGGAACAAGGGATGAGCCTCTACACCTGTACAATGTTTTATTGATTTTGCAAAGGCGTGTGACAAAATACGCCACAAAGAATTGGTGGAGTTGCTTGGCAGCCTCGACATACTTGAGAAAGACCTAAGAGTAATCAAAAATCTCTACTGGCAGCAAACTACCTGCATACGGACAGGTAACGAATTCAGAAGATGCACAAAGATAGAAAGGGGCGTATGTGTCTTTTCACCGGATCTATTTAACTTGTGCTATGTGATGTCGGTTCTTCAATATGGCAGTGAATGTTGGACAATATCTTCGAAGATGAAGGAATAACTTGAAGCAGCTGAAATGTGGTTCTACAGAAGGATGCTGCGCATGTGAGCAATGACGAGGTTTTGAAAATGATGGAAACGAAAGAGAAATTAATATTGAGCACCAGGAAGAGACAACTAAAGTTCCTGGGACATGCAATGAGGAAAGAGGGCTTGGAGAACCTGATACTAACAGGCCAGATAGAAGGAAAATGAAACAGGGGAAAGCAGTGGATAACATATTTGAATGACCTGATCAGATGGATGACGGAACGAGGGTTGCATGGTGCAACAGGAGAAAGCGTGCTAAGAGCCACCAGGGATAGGGAGATGTGGAAACCAATGATCGCCTACGTCCTGAAAGGACAGGGCACATAAAATAAGAAGAAGAAGAAGAAGAAGAAGAAGAAGAAGAAGAAGAAGAAGAAGAAGAAGAATTGGCTAAGTATTTTTTTATTACAATATAAATTAATTGCCAGATAACAATACACTCTTCAAAAATCAATTTAATGGTATTTGAGCTTCTAATTTTGAGACATATATACATCCATTTTTTTATATTTATAGTAAGGTTCATGGATTTATGAAGAACATGCTACTTTCGTTACAGAGATACCGATAATATTTTATTTGAATTTCTTGTGAAAGGCAAAATGGAAAAATAATCCACGCCTTCTTTTTTTTTTTATAATCATATCTCCCCAAGCAAGGCATTTTACTGCCACTGTTGTGCAGGGGTTACATAGGGGAAAGTTATGAGAAATAGTGACAGGTTATAGGGGATGTCAGGAAGTGGGTAAGAGAAGGATGAGAATACTGATGAGAGTGGAGTGGACGGAGAAAAGAGCATGAGAGAGAGAGGATACAGGTTAGTGAGATAGGAGATGAGTATTGACTTTACATTTAAATTCTTGAAAATGATACCTGTCGGGAAAACAAGTAAATGGAAGGGAATTCCGCAGGCGGGAAGTGCGAGAAAAGAAGCTGGTGGAGTAGAATTTGCGTTTTCAATTTATTGGTTTCACAGTAAAAGGGTGGGACTTCGTTGCTAATCTTATGGCTCGGGTAAATTTATATATAGGTTGCACCAGTGAGCTAAGTTCATCGGAGCAGAAGCCGTGAAAGTACTTGTAGAAGCGACACAAGGAAGCCACATTAAAGATTAAGGAATTTAGCATCCGGTTTAAAATATCAAATGAGAAATATTTTACTTAGACATGGAAGACATGCATTTGTTTTTCTTAGCTTTTTAAAAAGAAATATCTTTTTTAATATAAACATAATTCGTAAGTGACTTTTCTGTTAACTTCAGACAGACCTGGTTACCTTTCAGTGGCCATTGGTGCACCCAGGCGGAACGGCTAAGAAACGCTGTCTGCCACTCACCACTAAAAATACTCAGTGTGTCCTGCTATTTAATATTTAGCTGAGTGGAGAAGAAAGGGCATTTGAATGAAGTGAATTTCACCCATTTTTTTTTTTTTTTTTACTTATGGCCGCACTTGTAGAATAAGTAAAACTCTAAGGTGCACTTTAAGTTTTAATAAAAAGAAATTAGTCATGAAATTTGAAAATAAGAAAATTTGGTTTAGCATTCTCAAAGAAGATTCGTAGTATAATTTTCATTTATAAATTTACTAGCAGTATAGTCCGGCGTTGCTCGGGTGTCATGAAAGCTTTAAAACTAGTCCATGTTCCTGGACTGTTTGAACGTTGGTACGAAAGACTAAAAAGCAATAGTTGTTTCCAGTTAAAGCGAAACCGTAGACTGAAAGAAAAATGAATGGATGTAAGTCAAATTTTGATTTCCTGGTATCGATATCAAATAAGTTTTTTTCGTCGTAAACTGAATTTTGAATGCTAAATAAGTCCTCTGAGTAAATGGTATCATGGCTAAGACTAAGAACTACAATTATACCTACTTAGAGCCAAACCCGAAGCAAAAACTAAAATAAAAGGGCTGAAAAAAATCCAGACATAGAGGCAGATAAACGGACACACAGACAAACAACTTGCCTTTTATATATATATATATATATATATATATATATATTATCGATTTTCTGCACTATTGTAAGAACTGCAACCTTGAAACTTCTGAATATCGTTTCTTATGTCTTTGTCTATGAGTGTATCAAATTTGATTGAAATCGGACCGCTCCTTCTATAACCTGATTTTTTCGATTTTCGATTTTCGATTTTCGATATTTATCGGGGGTATCTCGACTTAAAACCTAGCTAAGAACACTCACAGACGCTTATAGTACAACTGTGTAAATTTTCAAGAAAATCGGTTCAGCCGTTTCGGAGTCTATAGGTAACGGACATACACACACACACACACACACACACACACACACAAAGTTCCATTTATAAATAAGTTTAGATATTTTTTTCGTTATTTCGATGTCTTTATTCAACATTTTCTTTGTCATATTCGTTATTTATACTAGAGAGAAAACAGAGGTATTGATATGTTTAGAGAAATGGAACTTTATTGTAACTAGCGTCTATTAAACTGTTGTATATTTGTGACGAGTTGCATACCAGCTCAGACTTTCATGGCCAGGAGCCGCCATGACGTGTCCACTGCGGTAAATTCAACCTCATTTCTTTTGTAATTCTTTGATAGAAATCTATCATTTGTCTGTGCATTGAATACTGTCGCTATGTTTAGTCTGGTATCCCTGCTATTTATCTCAAGTTTCTCGGAAAAAACCAAAGGGCGATATGAAATGTAATCTGTCCTGACTTGGCATCTTGACTCCAGTTACTTTCTCGCCGACATAACGTGACTCCCCGCTTACCTGTCTTATCTACAAATATTTTCGTGACAAATGCTTCGTCAAGCTTTTTTCCCCTTGTGTCCCACTCACATGAATTTAGGCGTGCTACTAGGTTGGTTGAATTAGAAATCGGAGAGCCGAGTTCGAATTCCAGTTGAATTAGTTTTGTTCATTTACGCACAAATACCACCTTCAAGGATGCTGTGGAGATCATGGGTCGAAAATGTGAGCAATGATGAGGCTTTGAAAATGATGGAAACGAAAAGGAAATTAATACTGAGCATGAGGAAGAGACCGCTGAAGTTCCTGGGACATGCAATGAGGAAGGATGGCTCAGAGAACTTGATACTAAAAGGAGAGATAGAGGGGAAAAGAGACAGGGGAAAGCAGCGGATAACATATTTGAAGGACCTGATAAAGTGACTGAAGGGACGGGGATTGCATGGTGTAACAGGAGAAGGCGTGCTAAGAGCCACCAGGGATAGGGAGACGTGGAAAGCCATGATCGCCTACGTCTTGAAAGGACGGGCACATAGAAGAAGAATATATATGCTGTTTATAAGAAATTTTAATGTGCGTATAAAGTGGGGGATCAATTTTATATTATAATCAATATATAAACTGATCCCTCATTTTGTGGCCATGTTAGTTTCTATACATTTATAGTCTAGATTTATGGGCTTGTGCTAGTGGATGGTAGAGCCGTGTTTAGGTGGTGTAACAGGAGAAGGCGTGCTAAGAGCCACCAGGTATAGGGAGACGTGGAAAGCCATGATCACCTACGTCCTGAAGGGATAGGGCACATAGAAGAATATATATGCCAACTGTTTATAAGAAATTATAATGAGGATATAAAGTTGGGGATCAATTCTATATAGTAATCAATATATAAATTGATCCCTCATTTTGTGGCCATGCAAGTTTCTATACATTTATAGTCTAGATTTATGGGCTTGTGCTAGTGGATGGTAGAGCCGTGTTTGGGTGGTGTAACAGGAGAAGGCGTGCTAAGAGCCACCAGGTATAGGGAGACGTGGAAAGCCATGATCACCTACGTCCTGAAGGGATAGGGCACATAGAAGAATATATATGCCAACTGTTTATAAGAAATTATAATGGGATATAAAGTTGGGGATCAATTCTATATAGTAATCAATATATAAATTGATCCCTCATTTTGTGGCCATGCTAGTTTCTATACATTTATATTCTAGATTTATGGGCTTGAGCTAGTGGATGGTAGAGCCGGGTTTGGGTGGTGTAACAGGAGAAGGCGTGCTAAGAGCCACCAGGAAAGCCATGATCATCTACGTCCTGAAGGGACAAGGCACACAAAAGAAGAAGAAGAATGTAATGAATTCAGCTGAAATTTGAACTCGGCTCTTTGATTTCTGATTCCGAGCCAATATCCATTGCACCACAACACACATACAGGGCATGTGTGTTGTGGTGTGTATTATTTGTACAATATAAAAATTTAACATTCTCGGCTAATATGAAGTGAAAAGACAATATTTAAATACTTGCTACGTCTGTTTCTAAGAAAGTTATATCAGTGTATCTTGCTAGGCAATGTTTCTCTCCATACTGTTTTCTCTCCATACTGTTTTCTCCATGCTGTTTTCTTGATTACTTTTCTGTTGTTCTCGCTTGTTAGTAATGTTTCTGCTTTTTAATTCTTTTATATTCAGTAACCACTAGCGTCTTAGTGACTTTACTGCCTTGTTTGGTATGGATTCAACTAAAAAAATACTAAATGAAGATTATTAACTAATGACTACCGTATTAATTACTTTCCAACAAACCATATGTAGCAGCAATATTCTAAGCATGGTCGAATAGTAGACTTATAGATTTTTTTTTAATCATATCACCCCAAGCAAGTCGGTAACGCCACTGATGTGCAGAAGGCTACATAAGAGCGAGAAGATTAGAAAAGAGAAAACCGGAAACCGCATCCTAAACAGGAAACAAGGGATGAGCCTTTTCACCTGTTCAATAGATATGTAAGTGTTATGTGGAAACACAGCTATTCCTCAGATAATAAACTCTCCTTCCTATATTAATAAGAGTTAACAGGAAATTAACGGGTGGAGTTCTTAGGAGTTCTTTAGAGTTCTATTGGAGCTCAGTATAACTACTAGGCAGTTGATATTAGTCGGCAGTTAGCCGAATACTAAGAGGTTAGCTTTCAGTAGAAGATTACCAAGTTCCTAACATTTTGGGTGCGTTAAGTCGATTAGCAACCGTCATAGCACAATTATAACCTTCAGCGCGAAAACTACTCCACAACATTTATAAACAGAAGTTTTTTTTTGTTTTTTGTTTTTTGGGGTTTTTTTGGGTGGGGGTAGGTTTTGTTTAGCCTTCGTGTTGAATGAAACAATAAGAACCTTATCTGGAAGCATTAATTATTTTTTTATTTTCTTTTTTTTTAATCATTTCACTCCAAGCAAGGTGTTAACGCCACTGGTGTGCAGAGGGTTACATAAGAGAGTTAAAGTATTAGGCAGGAGGAGAGTGACGAACCAGCTACAGTGGGTATCAAAGAAAGGGCAAGAGAAGGATGTGAACACAGGAGTGAAGACAGTTGCGAAGGTAGAGAGAAAGTAAAAGAACAAGATACACAGGGTGATGTAGAAAGAACTGGAGTCGTGGATAAGAGATGGGAATTGACATTGCATTTAAATTCAGAGAAAGGGTAAGAGAAGGATGAGAACGCAGGTATGAAGACAGTTGCGAAGGTAGAGAGAAAGTAAAAGAACAAGATATACAGGGTGATGTAGAAAGAACTGGAGTCGTGGATAAGAGATGGGAATTGACATTGCATTTAAATTCAGAGAAAGGGCAAGAGAAGGATGAGAACGCAGGTATGAAGACAGTTGCGAAGGTAGAGAGAAAGTAAAAGAACAAGATATACAGGGTGATGTAGAAAGAACTGGAGTCAAGTGGATAAGAGATGGGAATTGACATTGCATTTAAATTCAGAGAAAGGGTAAGAGAAGGATGAGAACGCAGGTATGAAGACAGTTGCGAAGGTAGAGAGAAAGTAAAAGAACAAGATATACAGGGTGATGTAGAAAGAACTGGAGTCAAGTGGATAAGAGATGGGAATTGACACTTCATTTAAATTCCTGAAAATTATAGCCGTCGAGAAATCAAGTATATGGAAGAGAGTTCCACAGACGGGAAGCGCGAGAAAAGAAGCTGATGGAATAGAATTGTCGTCTGCATTTGGTTGATCTAACTGTAAAAGGGTGGGACCTTGTTGCGAGTCTGGTTGCCCGAATTAAAGAAAATAATAGCAGAAATAATGGCAACCTACTGCGGGAAAATCTTCTGTCCAGTCAGTTATGTCTCTTTCGAGACATGATCGCCCCAAGCGTGTATCACGTATGGCACTTAACTGATTGACGGAATATAATAGTTGGAAAGATGATTGAGGCTTCTACTGGTCATAAAGTGGGGGATCAGTTTTCTATTGTTATGAAGTAATAAACTGATCCCCCACTAATTACTACTTAATAATATAGTACATATCTTCCCCATCTAGCCATGAGTCAAATAACAGGACAGATTGGGTTCTATAGCCTTGGTCGGCAACCAGTCTACCGCAGAAAGCAATGGCAACCTACTGCGGGATAATCTTCTGTCCAGTCAGTTATGTCTCTTTCGAGACATGATCGCCCAAAGCGTGTATCATGTATGGCACTTAACTGAGACCACTGCATTCAGCAACAATTTTTTATTAGTATTAATTATTTAGAAAACAATGAATATTAAATAAAGTTCAGTATGCAGTCTTACACTGTTTCTTTTTCTTTAAAAAGAAAAAAAAAGTGTGGCTTCCCTTTGTCTGTTCTATAAATACTTTCATGGCTTCTGCTCCAACGAACTTAAGTCACTGGTGCCTCTGCAACAGGTGTTTACTCGTGCAACCAGACTGGCAACTAGGTCTCATCCATTCACAGTGAGATCAAACAAATGCCGACGACCGTTCTACTCCTGCAGCTTTTTTTCTCGCACTTCCCGCCTGTAGAACTCGCTTCCTTATTCTTGATTTCTTGACGGCTACAACCTCCAGGAATTTAAATACAAGGTCAATACTCACCTCTTAACCATTTGACCTGAGTTCTTTCTTTCTGACTCTAGTTCTTTCTTCACCACCCTGTATATCCTTTCCTTTCTCTCCACCTCTGCAACTGTCATTACACCTGTATTCCTTTTCTTCTCTTGCTCCTTTCTAACTTGTTTGTCCTTCTCTTCGCTCTCTTCTATCTAATTTTTCCTCTTATGTAGCCCCTGCACATCAGTGGCGCTACCGCCTTGCTCGGTGTGATATGATTAAAAAATAAAAATAAAAATAAATTAAAAAAACGATAATTTTTAAAAATTTTCTACCACTTTTTCTTTAATTTACAATTATTCATTACTGTCGGTCTCGCTAACCAAAGATTTTTGTAGGACTAGTTTTGTGACGTCATGTCACAGCCGAGCTGGCCTTAACTTGTCGGTAGCTGTAACTTAACTGAGTGACTATCTTTGATAACAAAGCAATATATATTTGTGGTTTACATAGGGTTATTTTTAGGAGTGATTTCTATCATCCGACATTTTCTGTGGTCCGACAGTGGCCTGGTCCGAATCTTGCCGGATTAAAGAGGTCAGTAACAATGTAACAAACTAAAAATCTTTTTTCACGAACAATTAAAGGGAGATCAAACAAATAATGTTTAGACAATAGAGGATTTTGTTAATGCCTAGTTGTTTATTTAACTTGAAATGAGATTATCTTGTCGGAATGAACGAAAATGACCTCAGGTCAGATACTACTACCATGCAGAGAATACATTGTTTCTTTTACCCTCTCTGTCTCTAAATAACTCCCAAGAACTAAGATACCCAAATCTATTCCCTTTTCTTTCTCTGCTACTATTTCTCTTTCCCCTACTCTCTCTATCTCCCTGACCCATGCTTGACCTAAAGGATTGGCAAGTCCCTCTCTGGCTTCTAAGCAGGCAGCATGTGTTCTGTTACCAGCAGACACTTAACACGAAATTATGTAAAAATAAAAAAATAAAATATTCCTCTCAACGCTAATATTTGTATCCACTTCTTTGTCAATTATACCCACAAATATACCAAATATTACAATGGTAACCCCGACAAAAAGGACATTACAACCTCAAGAAACGAACTAATTTTACCAGGACTGAAAGGAAAGAAACACATTTTGGAGTTTTCAGGAAAATATACAAGTAACAGTTAATTTCACGTCACAAACGTTTTTAAAGAGAACCTTTGACGTAAGTAAAACAAACTACATTTTTTTCCACCCCTCTTCATCCAAAAAAAAAAAATACTTGAATATATATATTTTTACATACAAAAAAAAAATTGGAAGTAGCCTCCTTACAACAAATTACAATAAAAACGCCGGAATTCATGGAAACGGCAGTGAATGGCTGGTTTTCCATTCTGGAAGCCCAATTCCATCTGCGGAATATTACAAATTCAACAACAAAAATTTATACGGTTATATCATCTCTGCCTGCAGAGGTGGTAGCTAAAATACCATATCACATTTTAGACGCAAAGAACTATGAGGAACTAAAATGCTCCTTAATTGAGGCTAATGAAAGAACAAAGCCTGAGTTGCTAGACAAGTTAATGTCTACCAACACAATTATAGGCCGTCCATCTGCATACCTTCAAGAGATGCTTTCTATAGCTAAAAGGATAGGTGTCGGCGAAGAAATTGTTCTTCACAAATTTCTACAGGCATTACCCGCAACAATTTCCCCCGTCATTGCCTCCCAAAAAGAACTAAATTCATCCCAAATAGGAAAACTAGCGGACGAATTAATGCCCTTATTAAATAACATGAACGGAAAAGCAACAGCATTCTCCACTCAGCAGCACACAGAAAGGAATAAAAACGTCCGTATACCGATAGCAATAAAAACCTACTTCCCAGACCAAAAAACTAAAATATGCAGAGCACACCTCTACTTTGCCGAGCAAGCAAGAACTTGCAAACCGTGGTGTAAATGGCCAAAGAAGCAGAACATCAAAATTTTACCAAGCTCGCGTCCACCACCACCAACAGCCTCGGAAAACTAGTAGCGCGAACCATGTCTGTCCCTTTGAGTTCGCCGCTACTACAAATCAAAGCACGATTAGGGACAACCATATTACAATTTATAGTAGACACTGGTGCAAGCCTCTCAATAATACCGGCGTCCGCGTTAAAAGGCATGACGTTATACCCAACACCAGTATCACTCACCACTGCCAACGGAGAGAAAATACAATGCCACGGCCAAGCTAACTTGGAGATTGCAATACCGAGCTTAAGAAGAACCTTTTCCTGGACATTCGTGGTCGCTGATATCACCAATCCCCTCCTCGGAATTGACTTTCTAAATAACTTTGGCCTCACTATCGACTGCAAAAACAGGACAATTTATGACCCAGCAACAACCACTAAAAAGAAGTTATTAGTAAACACTACTGCTCCTGTAAATGTGGTCATAAACGAAGCAAATATACCCACATTTATAAAAAAAACAGCTTAGATAAATACCCAGAAATTATCTCTCCTCACACCAACAAAAACAATACCTACTGCGGTGTTTACCACAGAATCGACACAGGTAGTCACTCACCAGTTTTTGCTAAATCCAGACAACTGTCTGCTGAAAAGCTGACTGCTACAAAAGAAGAATTTAAGAGACTAATAAATGAAGGAGTAATAACCCCTTCAGACAGCGAATGGTCAAGCCCACTACATCTAGTACCTAAACAGAGTGGAGGATATCGCTGCTGTGGAGACTACCGCGCCTTAAACAGTATCACTAAAAGTGATAGATACCCCATCCCTAATATTAATTCTTTTACTGCTAAACTCGCTGATAAACAGCGATTTTCAAAAATTGATTTAATTTCAGCCTATCATCAAATCAAGATGCACCCCAATGATATTCCAAAAACTGCAGTTATTTCACCAATGGGACTTTATCAATATGAATTTATGCCGTTTGGATTAAAGAATTCTTCGGCTACTTTTCAAAGATATATGGACAGAATCTTTCGAGATACCGACTGTGTCTTCGTATATATCGATGATATCCTCATCTTCAGCGATGACGAACAATCTCATAAAAAAGATATTGACACAGTGTTTCGAATTCTACAAGAAAACAACCTAAAAATATCACTCTCCAAATCGATTTTCAATGTAACAGCCCTTGACTTCTTAGGCTTTAGAATTAACTCAAAGGGAATTACACCAACTGCAAATAAAGTAAAAGAAATAGAATCTTTTCCGTGTCCTAAAGATGCTAAAAGCCTACGCAGATTTCTTGGTATGGTAGGATTTTACAGAAAATTAATACCAGGATTCGCAAAGTTAGTTTTTCCTTTATCTGAGAGAATGCGACTAACACCGAAAGGATTAATCACCTTGAATACATTAGAAAAAGAATCCTTCTCTACCATGACTAAAAGATTGGGTAAGCTAACGGAATTACCCCATCCTCAACCAAGTTGTACACAATATCAACTGGTCACGGACAGCAGCAAATATGCAGTAGGTGCTGCCTTACATCAAGTCGTTAATGGAAACCCTATACCAATAGGATTTTTCTCGAAGAAACTAACAGCAACACAGACAAGATATTCCACTTTTGATCGTGAACTTTTAGCAGCGTATTTGGCTGTATTACATTTTCGCCACCTCATAGAAAGTCGCGAAGTGTTACTTCTAACAGACCACAAGCCAATATGCGGCGCATTTCACAGCTTAAAACCAGCAAAATCGGATAGGCAACAAAGACAACTAGCCATAATCACAGAATTAATCTCAGATATTGCCCATGTGAAGGGTGATCAAAATGTAGTAGCAGATTGTCTATCACGCCCAACATTTGCTGTACAGATCGATATGTACGACCTCCCAGCACTTGCAGATGCCCAAACAGCAGATCCTGAAATACAGTCCTTCCCAGAATTAAAAAAATATACAATATCTGGAAAAGACCAATTTGTATTGTGTGATACATCAACGTCATACCCTAGACCTTTTGTACCATGCACACTAAGAAAATCCATCTTCGATAGTTTGCATTCAGTGTCACACCCAGGTATAAAATCATCTATAAAAATGATTAAGGCTAAGTTTTACTGGCCTAACATGGATAAAACCATCAAAGAATTATGTGCATCATGCACATCTTGCCAACAGGCAAAAATATATAGACACAAAATCGCCAGTACAAACATTGGAAATACCGTCATCAAGATTCCATACTGTACACATCGACATAATTGGACCTCTACCGCCAGCAAAATATTCCAACAATCCCTACATTAATCCATGTCGATATATTTTAACATGCATAGATCGAACCAGTCGATGGATAGAAGCGCAACACATAGCAGATATTACGGCACAAACTGTTGCAGAAGCGTTTGTAAATACGTGGATTACTCGCTTTGGTGTCCCACTTCATGTCATAACAGACAGAGGTACACAATTTGAAAGTGAATTATTCATGGAATTATCAAAAATTATCGGATTCTATAGGCTAAGAACAACGTCATATCATCCACAATGCAACGGACTTATAGAAAGAGCTCACAGAACCATCAAAGCAGCTATAATGGCCCGAAAAGAATCTTGGATTTCAGCCCTACCAATTGTTCTCTTGAGAATTCGAAGTATGCCCAACTGCTCTAATTTTCCCCTTTTTATGCGGTCACAGGTGCAAAAATGTTATTGCCACACCTAATGATAGATTCGGAAAACCCAGAAACAGTCACACAAGATTTTACTAGAGAACTACATAAAACCATGGCAAAATTTGACTTGACTCAAACAGAGAAAAATCAACACAAAAATCTTACGTACCAAATCAACTGCAAACCTGTAAAAAAGTTTGGATTAGGATAGACCGCGTTCGAAAACCGCTAGAAGCACCCTATTCAGGACCTTACACTGTACTCGAACGAACACCAAAATATTTCCTTATAGAAACTAACCCAAACACGCATACACAAGTTTCAATAGACCGTTAAAAACCTTACATTGAAAACAAGCAAAAATGAACACAAAATACAACTACCAACAAAAATAAAGAGCCTGGTATTTTGCCTCCTGAAGAAGTACAGGAACATAAAATAAAGACAACAAACTCTGGTAGGAGAGTCAACTGGAAAAAAAATAATGAATACTTTTATTATTATTAAAAAGAAAACAAAAAAAAACACTCCGTTATCTGGTAGGAGAGTATTGTAGGAATGAACGAAAATGACCTCAGGTCAGATACTACTACCATGCAGAGAATACATTGTTTCTTTTACCCTCTCTGTCTCTAAATAACTCCCAAGAACTAAGATACCCAAATCTATTCCCTTTTCTTTCTCTGCTACTATTTCTCTTTCCCCTACTCTCTCTATCTCCCTGACCCATGCTTGACCTAAAGGATTGGCCAGTCCCTCTCTGGCTTCTAAGCAGGCAACATGTGTTCTGTTACCAGCAGACACTTAACACGAAAGTATGTAAAAATAAAAAAATAAAATATTCCTCTCAACGCTAATATTTGTATCCACTTCTTTGTCAATTATACCCACAAATATACCAAATATTACAATCTATATTCAAACTAATATCCTGAGATTTGCTATTGTTATTTGAACATCGAAAGGTGCCAATGTCTCAGAATTAGAAAGTGCGCTTATGAAGTGACTAGCAGTATAGCCCGGCGTTGCTCGGGTGTAATGAAAGCTTTAAATCTCATCCATGGTCTTGGAACTCAGACTCAGCCTAAACAATATTTGTGTGAAGTTTGGTGAGAGTCGGATAAAAATTGTGGATTTGTATAAAGGACATACAGACAGATAAACAGACACACGCACAAACATCTTGTCTTTTATATTTATATATATATATATTATCGATTTTCTGCACTATTGTAAGTACTTAAAACCTTGAAATTTCTGAATATCGTTTCTTATGTCTTTGTCTATGAGTGCAACAAATTTGATTAAAATCGGGCCACTCCTTCTATAACCCGATTTTTTCAATTATTGATTTTCGATGTTTATCGGGTGTACCTCGACACAACACCTAGCTAAGAACACTCGCAGACGCTTATAGTAAAAAAAGAAAACCAGCCGTTTCGGTGTCTATAGGTAACAGACACACACAGACATACACACACACACATAATTAGAAATTGCGCTTATAAAGTTCCATTTATAAATAAGTTTAGATAGATTATAATTTAAAAAATATAGATACTCTCATTTCAAGTTAAATAAACAGATTATAGGAGGTGTCAGGAAGTGGGTAAGAGAAGGATGAGAATACTGACAAGAGTGGAGTGGATGGAGAAAGGAACATGAGAGAGAGGATGCAGGTCAGTGAGATAGGATATGACTATTGACTTTACATTTAAATTCTTGGAGATTGTAGCTGTCGGGAAAGCAAGTAAATGGAAGGGAATTCCACAGGCGGGAAGTGCGAGAAAAGAAGCTACTGGAGTAGAAGTTGGGTTTACAATTTATTGGTTTCACAGTATTTCTATCATTCGGCATTTTCTGTGGATCAGGATATTATTTATATTCAAACTAATATCCTGAGTTTTGCTATTGTTATTTGAACATCGAAAGGTGCCAATGTCTCAGAATTAGAAAGTGCGTTTATAAAGTGATTTCAGCTCCGACCTAACGATGGTGTAAGTATTTCCGATGAATTGCTTCTCAGTGCTGTTACGGAATCCGAGTTTAGGAATTGGTCAAACAAATTGTGTTTGGACAATAGAGGATTTTGTTAATGACCAATTGTTTATTTAACTTGAGATGAGATTATCTATATTCAAACTAATATTCTGAGTTTTGCTAAATCTTATTTGAACATCAAATCGTGCCAATGTCTCAGAATTAGAAATTGCACTTATAAAGTGATTTCAGCTCCGACGTAATGATGGTGTAAGTATTTCTAAGGAAATGCTCATCAAGCGATCCACAGAAAGTATACAAAGTGCTGTCACGGAGTCCGAGTTTAGGAATTGGTCTCGACTTCGCAAACTTTTGTATGCGTGAAAACAGTAAAGACAATGAAGAGACAAAGGCGAAGATGCTGAGTTTCAATGTCAATTTTAATTTGATAAAATAGACAAGCAAACAGTAGGAAATCAGAAAAGGCTGAAACATTGGCAGTGGTTGGCAGGATCAACTCAGGCTGGAACGTTATCGTCGGTTGGCGGGAACGTCGTCAGCATCTGGTATAAAATTTATCGCCCAACAGAAACGTCGCATGTACGGCTCAGGCTGGAAAGTAGTCCGAGGAGGACTGGGTTCGGCTGCGGCCTAGCACCAGTACACTCCCATGCACTGCGGCCTGGCCTGGACCGACCGTGGGTAACGGGATCTCAAACAGACTAAACCGTTCTACCTCCGAAGCAGAGTCAAGCCTAAAATGTAATGCGGTCCAGGAATCAACCGCGGAAAGCAGGATCGAAAACGAAACGTACGCTTAGCTGGTGGTGGTCAGACAGCGAGTATCTGAGAACACATATTAAACTATGCTCCTACCCAGGCCAAGGAGAGTTATTTGCTCATCCTACCCCACTGAGGTGAGATGTGACACAAGGTTGGATTTGTAAAGTGGGGTTCCCGGGCGCGAATGTTCAGGTTACTGGTCAAAGATTACCCAGCCCCGACCTACGCGGTAACTGGGTATGAAGCTAGTCTTAGCTGGTCATTGTTTCTCAACACTGGTCCGGATTTACCCCACTCCTCTGCTGGAACTAGTTTTGACACAAGGCCAGTTTTTAACATGGGGAACACTAGTCAAAGATTACCCAGCGGGGTAACTGGGTACAAAGCTGGTCTTAGCTGGTCATTGCTTCCAGGCGGCTGTCGAGCACGCAGTGAGTATCTGAGAACATATACTACACTTTCATCCTGGCCAACGAGGAAAAGGAGAGGTATTTACCAGTCCTCCCACACTGAGGCGA
>JBBBDQ010001073.1:112500-165000 GCA_037127315.1 Ascarosepion bandense
CATTTCTTATATGTATCTGCATGTTTACCCAAACGGAATAGTAAGCATATATATATATATCACTGGTGCCCCCTAGGTATGAATTTGCACGAGATACTAGATTAGCAACTAGGTCCCACAAAAACATCTTGCCTTTTATATATATTATCGATTTTCTGCACTATTGTAAGAACTGCAACCTTGAAACTTCTGAATATCGTTTCTTATCCCTTTGTCTATAAGTGTATCAAATTTGATCAAAATCGGACCACTTCATCAAATTGCGGTTACATTTTAACTGTTTCACTGTAAAACAGTTAAAATGTAACCGCAATTTCTACTCTAACAGCTTCTTTTCTCGCACTTCCCGCCTATGGAATTCCCTTCCGTATGCTTGCTTCCCCTACAGCTACAATCTCCAGGTGTTTAAATGTAAGATCAATAGACACCTCCTAACACACTAACTCGCACCCATTCTCTCAAACACTCTTCCCATCTACCCAACCCTCATCCTCGGTATCCTTTCCCCGTCTATCACCCTCCTTCTGACATTTCCTATCACTTTCCCCTATGTAACTCCCTAACCACTCTTTCTCATCATGCCTTGCTTGGGGTGAAATGATTATGTATGTATGTATGTATGTATGTATGTATGTAGTTTTAGGCTTTGTTTTGCCTTTGTGTTGAATGAAACAATAAAAATCTTGTTGGAATTATTAATGAGTGCTTTATTTCCTGCTTTATGCTTTATTTTTATGATGCAGTTGATATCGACTCGGAACGAGAAATCAGGGAGCTGAGTTCGAATTCCAGTTGAATTCCTTGCATTCATTTACGCACAAGTACCCATGGGAAAGGTATTAATCCGTCTCTTCCCTCCGGTTATGGGTTAAATAACAGAACAGATTGGGTTCTATAGCCTAAGCTGGCAACCAGTCCAACGCAAAAAGCAATGACAACCAACTGCGGGATAATTTTCTGCCTATTCAGTCATGTCTTTTTCGAGACATGATCGAACAAAGCGTGTATTACGTATGGCACTTAACTGACTGACTGACTTCGTTTGATAACTCGGAAATCGTATATATGTGGAATGAACTGGCCTGATTATATTTACATAGGTGTTTTTTCTGTCATCTGCTATTTTCTGTAGTCCGGTAGTGGCCTGGTTCCAGGTGTTTCATACTAATGAGGCCGGACTGTATAACAGTTTAAATTATTCTCCCTTAGTACTGGCGTTTTTGTATGCAATTTTTGAGCGGGCGTGTTGGTAGACAAAAAATGTACGAATTCATGTCTTTTCTTTTGCAGTAATAAGACGACACAGTTTATAAAATGGAGGAAATCGGTGATTACATTAGTCGAATGATGAAAACTTGTGAAATGGACACTCCTCCGCCCGTTGCAAAAGAACCCCCTGAAGATCTAGTACTTAAGCGACTACACAAGCACAAATTCTACAAAGCGGTAATCAGATGCACTACAGGGAGTCCTGTACGCAGGAGGGTCACAGTCAGTAGATTCACGCCTGACCTCCTCGAGACGCGCCAGCAGACTCGAGGTCATGTCAAACGCAGGGAAGACGATTTGATCTCGATCCTGAAATCACTACGCGGCGAGATGCACGACACCATGAATGCAAATTCCATTGCTGAGCGGGTATCTTTTCGTAATACACTTGACAATATTGGAGATATCGTGCACTGGTTAAAGAATAAGCCCGAGAGAAACGGCATAGAAGAGAAGTATCTGAGAAAAGGTCTTGATGTGGAACTGAAAGAATCATTTTTTAGCATGGCACCAAACGACGCTTGCAGAAATGCGTATAACTACCTTGTGAATAATTCTCAGCCAGGAGATAAATTTGTGTCCCATGAGACGGTAGGGCTGCATGTTTTGGATGAGTTTTTGCTGAAAAATGACGAAGACCTTTTCGAAATCCTTAGTTCACTGGACCAATTGAATACAGGCACGATTGAGTGGTCCACTTTTGCGAATGCTTTACAAAAGGTAATTTGCATCCTTTACTTTATATTACTGACTGGATTTACATACATACATACATACATACGTACATACATACGTACATACATACTTACATACATACATACATACGTACATACGTCCATACATACGTCCATACGTCCATACATACGTACATACATACGTCCATACATACATATGTCCATACATACGTACATACATACATACGTACATACATACGTACATACGTACATACATACATACATACGTACATACGTCCATACATACGTACATACATACATACATACGTACATACGTCCATACATACGTACATACATACATACATACATACTTACATACGTCCATACATACGTACATACATACATACGTACATACATACGTACATACTTACATACGTCCATACATACGTACATACGTCCATACATACGTCCATACATACATACATACATACATACGTACATACATACGTACATACGTACATACATACATACATACGTACATACGTCCATACATACGTACATACATACATACATACGTACATACCTCCATACATACGTACATACATACATACATACGTACATACGTCCATACATACGTACATACATACATACATACTTACATACGTCCATACATACGTACATACGTCCATACATACGTCCATACGTCCATACATACGTACATACATACATACGTCCATACATACGTACATACATACATACGTACATACATACGTACATACGTACATACATACATACATACTTACATACGTACATACATACATACGTACATACATACTTACGTACATACGTACATACATACGTCCATACAGACGTACATACATACATACGTACATACATACATACGTACATACGTACATACATACGTCCATGCATACGTACATACATACATACATACGTACATACGTACATACGTCCATACATACGTCCATACGTCCATACATACGTACATACATACATACATACGTCCATACATACATACGTACATACATACATACGTACATACATACTTACGTACATACGTACATACATACATACATACATACATACATACATACATACAGGTATACCTCAGATTACCTCTTTTCGAGTTAAATCGTTTTCGATTATACGTCATTTCTTTAAAAAATATATACATGGAAAAATAAAAATCAAGTTTAAGTCATTTCGCCTGCTCACCACAAATATTGATGACGTAGTCTCACTAGAAATGTATTAAAAGCACATGAAATAATGTTACTGTGCAATAAAATAGAATAAAACTATGTAAAACTAGCAGTATAGCAAAATTAACTCAATGTCAATCGTTATCTACTGTTCACCTAATCAGTCTTTTCTATTCACAATTATTATCACTGTTTCCTAATTCTTTCAAATCAAGTAATCCCTGGTATCTTGGCTTTTCTGTCTGGTATGAGGCGAAACAGATTTAAAAACCTACTAGCAGTGTAGCCCGGCGTTTCTCGGGTGTAATGAAAGCTTTAAAACTAATCCATGGTGCTGGAGCTCAGACTCTTTGGATGTTGGGACGAAAGACTAAAAAACAATAGTTGTATCCAGATAAAGCGAAACCGTAGACTGAAAGAAAAATGAATGGATGTAAGTCAAATTTTGATTTCCTGGTATCGATATCAAATAAGTTTTTTTCGTCGTAAACTGAATTTTGAAGGCTAAATAAGTCCTCTGAGTAAATGGTATCATGGCCGAGACTAAGAACTACAATTATACCTACTTAGAGCCAAACCCGAAGCAAAAACTAAAATAAAAGGGCTGAAAAAAATACAGACATACAGGCACATAAACAGACACACACACAAACATCTTACCTTTTTTATATATATATTATCGATTTTCTGCACTATTGTAAGAACTGCAACCTTGAAACTTCTGAATAACGTTTCCTATGTCTTTTTCTATGAGTGTATCAAATTTGATTAAAATCGGACCACTCCTTCTATAACCCGATTTTTTCGATTATCGATTTTCGATATTTATCGGGGGTATCTCGACTTAAAACCTAGCTAAGAATACTCGCAGACGCTTATAGTACAATTGTGTAAATTTTCAAGAAAATAGGTTCATCCGTTTCGGAGTCTATAGGTAACGGACACACACACACAGAGAGAGACACACGCACACAGACAAAGTTTCATTTATAAATAAGTTTAGATCATATTTAAATACGTACTATACGCATTTGCTTTTATTGAAAAAGGACTTCAAATCTTCAAGGATATGGTCTCAAATGGCCAGCGTTTATATAAACTTATGCACATTTCTCACGAAGATTTTGATCCTTATCATGTAATCCTTTGAAGAAAAGAAGAACAACACATTTCAAGGAATTCTTGACCAGTTTCTTATTAAAAAGCATATCGAACTACAACGGCCACAATCAGCTTTTGATGCCAACTATCCACAGCCATTTACGTCCGCGATGTATACAAATTGAATGTAAATATTAGTAAATTTAACATAAATTAATTTATTTTCTAATATCTCAAAAAAATTGAATAACTGTATTTGTTATTCAACCTTACAAAATCATTTTATTTTATAATGTCTTAGAGCAAACCACATTCACAAATAAAGAGTCCGCGACGTACTGTAAAGATCGCCAAATTGTAAACATCTACATTTATAAGTATTTAAGTACATGGAGCCATAAATTTAGATTACTTTTTTCTGTGTTATATTAAAAACTAAAATTTATTTGTTTGTAAGCTTAAAATAGATTCTTATTGGCCATATATTCTTAAAAATGCATTTATAGATAAAATACAGACCTTGAAATGGTTATTTGTGGTTTAGCCTAATGACAAGTTAATTCGAAGACAAGTAAATTAGACTTCAGTCGTTTTTCGACTTAAGTCGCCTCTCCGACGTAATGTGACGTAATGTATATTTTTGTTATTTTAAATATTATTTTTAGTGGACGATAATATTTCTGTAGATGTTCCGTTTATATTTTAAACAGTATATAATTTCGTCTACCGGCTTGAACATTCGATATATCGTATTAAAGAAAAAATGCGGCCTCTTTCCGTTAGCATTTGTCTATACTTCTGAGTCGAGGTAGTATTTACGCTACTTACATTGTTCAGGCTATTGTCCTCATCTTTATTGCCATGTTTACGACGTTTCAGTCGTTATACACTCCGGCCTTCTTCGGGTGTTAGAAATTTCGAACCCTTTATTACGATGACAGGGATAAATCATTACCAGTTCCAAGGACACATGGCCCAGTGAATATAGACGTTGGTTAGTTCCTGTCACTTGACCCAAAGAATCGTGAGTTCAATACCATACTACAGCACTAGTGAACAAATAACTTAGTTAAGTTAAAGAGAGATAACTACAAGGCTATCAGAAGTGACATCGCACATAGAATGAGAATGATTTACCCTGTAATGGTTATAAAGGGTTTGGTTCGAAAATTCCTCACACCTGAAGACGGCCGGAACGTACAACAATAGAAACGTCGAAAACATGGTTCTTTCCTTTGATAGAATTTCTTGAATGTTCAAGCCGGTAGAGGGGATAAAATTAATTTAAAAATAATTAACAGACTCCCTACTCAAATATGGATATCCACTAAAAGGAATAACCTTTTTAGTGACAAAAATATATCAGATTAATAAATAAAAATCCATCATTTCTTTAGAAAACACACACACACACACGCACACACACACACACACACATATATATATATATATAGAATTAAAATTGTATTTTAATTAAAAATACATTGCGACACGGACATTTGTGTGAAAAAATGCTTTTCACGATAATGATCTAACATTGCCTGATGACGAGGTAAAAATCTCGAAACATAGAAATTTCGGTGTTGCAATGTATTTTTAATTAAAAAAGCAAATTTAATTATATGATTATATTATGCTCCACAATATTTATTGTATTGGCCACTTTTATTTAAAAAAAAAACTAAATGCTGGAAAACTCGAAATTGTAAAAATGTTGGTTCTTTTCACCTGGATATATATATATATATATATATATATATATATATATATATATATATATATATATAACAATGATGAAAAGAATAAGTAAAGAACAAGTAGGAAAAAAGTGTCTTTAATCGAACATGTTTCACTTTAACAAGCTTCTTCAGAGATTTATTAAAGACGAATGATTTAAAAATCTAAGAGACAGTATGTTGATTGAGGTATAGTTTCATTGGTCAGATACGTGTCACGTGTGATAAAGCAACAGATGAATATTAAATGTGAAAGAAAAAACTTGTGTCTGTTTAAGTGTGTGTGTGTGTGTGTGTGTGTGTGTGTGTGTGTGTGTGCCAACGCGTAATAAAAACATTAAATGTTTATTATAAATCTAAGTATATGCAAGCGAAAATAATGCGTGTCAAGCGCATTCAAACCATGGACGAATCTAAGTGTGAGTATACGTCGAGTGACGAAATATGTATGTGCGTTGTGATATCGGCTCGGAACGAGAAGCCGGGGAGCCAAGTTCGAATTCCAGTTGAATCCATTGTATTCACTTACGCGCAAATACCCTTGGGAAAGGTATCAATCCGTCTCTTCCTTCCAGTTATGGGTTAAATAGCAGGACAGATTGGGTTCTATAGCCTTGGTCGGCAACCAGTCTACTTTCAACAGAAAGCAATGGCAACCTACTGCGGGATAATCTTCTGCCCAGTCAGTCATGTCTCTTTCAACACATGATCGCCAAAAGCATTTATCACGTATGGCACTTAACTGATTGACGGAATATAATAGTTGGAAAGATGATTGAGGCTTCTACTGGTCATAAAGTGGGGGATCAGTTTTCTATTGTTATGAAGTAATAAACGGATCCCGCACTAAATACTACTTAATAATATAGTACATATCTTCCCCATCTAGCCATAAGTCAAATAACAGGACAGATTGGGTTCTATAGCCTTGGTCGGCAACCAGTCTACCGCAGAAAGCAATGGCAACCTACTGCGGGATAATCTTCTGCCCAGTCAGTCATGTCTCGAAAGAGACATGATCGCCCAAGCGTGTATCACGAATGGCACTTAAATGACTGAACACATTTGTAGAAAGTATTCGCAAAAATATAC
This sequence comes from Ascarosepion bandense, assembly GCA_037127315.1. NCBI lineage: Eukaryota > Metazoa > Mollusca > Cephalopoda > Sepiida > Sepiidae > Ascarosepion > Ascarosepion bandense. Next base: position 119,596 of record JBBBDQ010001073.1, read on the forward strand.
ATTGCAATTCTGATGGAAGCCAACACAATTATCTTTCTGCTTTATAGATTAGAAAGATACATTAGAATTCTGAAAGTGCTCTACGGCACTGCTTCTCAAACTATCAGATGTGGCGGACCGGTAGTTTTTTTTTGTTTTTTTTTTCAATGTACCAGGGACCGGCAAGCAAAATAAGGTAAGGAGGGAGGGGCGAATGTGAACACCGGAATTTTTTTTTTTAATATGTACTATTCACTTGCACGCAAATACCCTTGGGTAACGCATTAAACCGTCTCTTCCTCCAGTTATGGGTTAAATAGCAGGACAGATTGGGTTCTATAGCCTTGGCTGGCAACCAATCTACCACAGAAAGGAAAGGCAACCTACTGCGGGATAATCTTCTGCCTAGTCAGTCATGTTTCTTTCGAGACATGATCGCCCAAGCGTGTTTCACGTATGGCATGTAACTGACTATTTCAGGGACATTTTGAGACTATCTGTAATAAACATGAGGACATCACTGACGTAACAAGTCTTCTCAGTGTGTCATTGACCGGTACCATATTTGTGCTATATTAGTTATGACCACTAGTTTTGAGGATATATATTTTTAAAAATCCAGAAAAAATATTTAAAGTTAATGGACCATGGATTAGCTTTCATTACACCCGAGCAACGCCGGGCTATACTGCTAGTCGAATATAAAAGCTATCAGCAATGTGCGTTGTGGTACAGTGGATATCGGCTCGGAACGAGAAACCGGGGAGCCGAGTTCGAATTCCAGTTGAATCCATTGTATTCACTTACGCGCAAATACCCTTGGGAAAGGTATTAATCCGTCTCCTCCTTCCAGTTATGGGTTAAATAGCAGGACAGATTGGGTTCTATAGCCTTGGTCGGCAACCAGTCTACCGCAGAAAGCAATGGCAAACTACTGCGAGATAATATTCTGCCCAGTCAGTCATGTCTCTTTCAACACATGATCGCCAAAAGCATTTATCACGTATGGCACTTAACTGATTGACGGAATATAATAGTTGGAAAGATGATTTAGGCTTCTACTGGTCATAAAGTGGGGGATCAGTTTTCTATTGTTATGAAGTAATAAACTGATCCCCCACTAAATAATACTTAATTATATAGTACATATCTTCCCCATCCAGCCATGAGTCAAATAACAAGACAGATTGGGTTCTATAGCTTTGGTCGGCGACCAGTCTACCGCAGAAAGCAATGGCAACGAACTGCGGGATAATCTGCCCAGTCAGTCATGTCTCTTTCGAGACATGATCGCCCAAGCGTATATCACGTATGGCACTTAACTGACTGACACCCGAGCAACGCCGGGCTATACTGCTAGTCGAATATAAAAGCTATGAGCAAATTGTCGGTGATCCTTGTTTAATTATTATTCTTTTTTTTTTAGGGAAAGGTTCCACTGGAGACATTTGAAATATTACAAAGCATTACCGTAATGGACTGTAACGATAAAAATGGAGTCAAATATCAGGACTTTTGCAAAAGAATGTCAAATTTCCGCAAGTATAAATGGAACCGGATTATGACGAATAACCAGAGTTTTTGTAAAAATTTGGTCCAAGAAATTGATTGTAAGTATTTCTATTCCTATTTCTTGGAACGAGAAATCGGGGAGCCGAGTTCGAATTCCAGTTGAATTCCTTACATTCACTTACGCACAAATACCCTTGGGAAAAGTACTAATCCGCCTCTTACCTCTAGTTATGAGTTAAATAACAGGACAGACTCGGTTCTATAGCCTTGGTCGGCAACCAGTCTACTGCAGAAAGTAATGGCAACCTACTGCGGGATAATCTTCTACCCAGTCAGTTATGTCTCTTTCGAAAGCGTGTATCACGTATGGCAGTTAACTTACTGACTAAATAGTTGGAAACATGATTAAGGCTTCTGTTGCGCATAAAGTGGGGGAGCAGTTTTATATTGGTATGCCGTAATAAACTGATCCCCCTAAAATTACTACTTAATAATATAATACATCTCTTCCTCGTCTAGCTATGAGTTAAATAACAGGACAGATTGGGTTCTATAGCCTTGGCTGGCAACCAGTCTACCGCAGAAAGCAATAGCAACTTACTGCGGGATAATCTTCTGCCCAGTCAGTCATGTCTCTTTTGAGACATGATCGCCCAAAAGCGTGTATTACGTATAGTGCTTAAGTGACTGACTGAATAGTTGGAAACATCATAAAGTGATGGATCAGTTCTATATTGTTATGAAGTAATAAACTGATCCCCCACTAATTACTACTTAATAATATAGTACATATCTTCCCCATCTAGCCATGAGTCAAATAACAGGACAGATTGGGTTCTATAGCCTTGGTCGGCAACCAGTCTACCGCAGAAAGCAATGGCAACCTACTGCGGGATAATCTTCTGCCCAGTCACTCATGTCTCTTTCAACACATGATCGCCAAAAGCATTTATCACTTATGGCACTTAACTGATTGACGGAATATAATAGTTGGAAAGATGCTTGAGGCTTCTACTGGTCATTAAGTGGGGGATCAGTTTTCTATTGTTATGAAGTAATAAACTGATCCCCCACTAAATACTACTTAATAATATAGTACATATCTTCCCCATCTAGCCATGAGTCAAATAACAGGACAGATTGGGCTCTGTAGCCTTGGCTGGCAACCAGTCTACCGCAGAAAGCAATGGCAACCTGTTGCGGAATCTTGTTCTTTTCCTTTCTCTCTGTCTTCACTCCTGACTTCATCCTTCTGTTGCCCTTTTTCTTTCACCCCCCTGTAGTTGGTTCGTCTTTCTTTTCACTCTCCTACTGACTAAAACTTTAACTCTCTTATGTAGGCCCCTGCCCATCAGTGGCGGTACCACCTTGCTTGGGGTGGAATGGGGTGAATCACTAACGGGAAATAAATTAATCGAAAATTCGACCGCGTTAGGATTAAAACATTTTTTAAATAATGACAAACTTTGATCTTTCGTCTTAATAATAGCATAAATATTTTGATGATAAAACTTAATTTTTATTAAGTCTGAACCCCTTTGATACCATGCTTTTATGTGCCGGACGTGGGCGATCATGGCCCTCCACATCTTCTCGTCTCTTGTAACTCTTGATACCTTCTGTTTTCTAATTTCTCCTAAACCCTGCTCTGCTATCCACTTGCTTAAGTCCGTCAAGTATGTCACCCGCTGTTTTTCTCTGTCTCCCTATCTATCCGCCTTGTGTGTATCAGATTCCCCAAGCCATCCTTCGTCATTACGTGTCCCAGTAATTTCAACTCATTTTCTCATGTATAAATTTCCTTTTCGTTTTCATTCTCTCCAAAACCTCGTTGTTTCTCACATGTTCAATCCATGGAATTCTCAGCATCCTTCTGTAGAAACACATTCCTGTTTCTTCGAGTTTTTCCTTCATCTTTAAGAAGATTTTCGCTAACTTATAGGAGGACAGATATTACATAACAGTGCAGTACACTTTTCTTTGTTTATAACGAAGTCTTCCTGTCTCTGGTGCGGATGTGCGTTGTGGTGCAGTGGATATCGACTCGGAACGAGGAGTCAGGGAGCCGAGTTCGAATTCCAGTTGAATTCATTGCATTCACTTACGTGCAAATACCCTTGGGAAAGGTATTAATCCGTCTCTTTCCTCCACTTATGGGTTAAATAACGGGACAGATTGGGTTCTATAGCCTAAGCTGGCAACCAGTCTACCGCAGAAAGCAATGGCAACCTACTGCGGGATAATCTTCTACCCAGTCAGTCATGTCTCTTTCGAGACATGATCACCCAAGCGTGTATCACGTATGGCACTTAACTGACTGACTGACTTCCTGTCTCTACAATACTCTTCACAGCTTTTAGAATGCAACCTTGGCCATGGCAATTCGCCTTCGGATCTCAATGTCACACTTTCCGTCCTTTGTTAAAACTCCTCTCAGGTATTGGTGGGGACGAATGAGTAGAGATACCTACCCTAGGGAAAAGTTTGAATTCATCTCTTCTCTCTTCAGCTACGAGTTGAATAGCAGGTTAGATTGGGTTCAATAACCTTAAAGAAAGAAATGGCAACCTACTTCGGAGAAAATTTCTGCTTAGTCATTCATGGATCTAAAGTGGATCACGTGTATCACGTATGGCACTTAACTGTAAGTGGGCATATTTATAAGTGTGGGTGTCGTATAAGTTATCTACGCTGAAAATAGGATTGGCATGCAAATGGCCTTAGAAATATTTAAATTCCTTTCTTCTCCCTCACTCCCGAAATGTCTAGCTAAAGTTTAACAGCAGGGTGGACTGGTTTCTCTGAATTTAAAAACAGTCGTGATCGTCGAAATTCAGTCACGATAAAAGAATTGATAGAAATGCTCAGCAACCTCGGAAAAGACATTAGAGCAATCAAGAACCTCTACTGGCAGCAAACCGTCTGCATACGGACAAAAAAGAACTCAGCAGTTATACAGATATAGAAAGGGGCGTAAAACAAGGATGTGTCTTTTCACTGGATTTATTCAACTTGTACGACGAAAGTATTCTGAGGTCCCTCGACAGAATTGCACCCCGCATATCTGATAAAATGAGATGTCAATGTTATTTTCATTTTTGCGCCATTTAGACGACATTTCATCCATCGCACCCTGTATATCTGCTAAAATGAGATGTCAATGTTATTTTCATTTTTGCGTCATTTAAACGACAATTCATCCATCGCACCCTCTATATCTGCTAAAATGAGATGTCAATGTTATTTTCATTTTTGCGTCATTTAGGCGACATTTCATCCATCGCACCCTGCATATCAATGTTTTTATTGATATCCATCAACATAAATCAATATCAATGTCTTTATTAATATCCATCAACATGAATCAATATCAGTGTCTCACTTGATATCCATCAACATGAATCAATATCAATGTCTCTATTGATATCCGTCAACATGAATCAATATCAATGTATCTATTGATATCCATCTACATGAATCAATATCAATGTCTCTATTGATATCCGTCAACATGAATCAATATCAGTGTCTCTATTGATATCCATCAACATGAATCAATATGAATGCCTCTATTGATATCCATCTGAACAACATAAGATAAGCAGATGATGCAGTGCTGATAGCAGACACGGAAAGGACCTACAGAAGGTAGCTGAAGAGAGTGACAAAAAAGGACTGCAAATAAAATGCAAGAAAACCAAATGCATGATCATCAGCAAAAAAAAGGAATCCAAAATTTCAGCTACAGGTCGGAAATACTAAAATCAAGTAGGCACAAAAATTGTAATATCTGGGAAGTCTTTCTTTTTTTTTTTTTTTTTTTTTGTTAATCATTTCGCCCCAAGCAAAGCATTCCACTGCCACTGTTGCGCAGGGGGTTACATACGAGGAAGTGATGAGAAAGAGTGCTTAGATATAGGAAATGTCAGAAAGAGGGTGATAGACGGGTAAGGATATTGAAGATGAGGGTTGGGTAGAGGTGAAGAGTGTTTGAGAGGATGGATGCGAGTTAGTGTGTTAGGAAGCCACGTTACGCCGGTGAGAGAGTGACTGCAGCCGGTTTGCCAAGTCGGGATCGAGCACATTACAGATTCTCTGTTGTATTTTGTCAAGAACCCCGAGGAGAATACCAGGGGCACCCGACCGGATGTGGCAGCAGTATTCAATACATGGGCGGATGGTAGATTTATATGTGTGCAGGATAGATTCAGACCAGAAAAACTTCCGGGTCCTGCACAGAGAACCGACTTTCATAGCAGCGGATTTAGCAATGGATTCGATATAGTCATTCCACTTGAGGTCCGCTGAGAGTGTGAGGCTAACAGAACACGGAAAGTGCGACACTCAGATCCGAAGACGAACTTGCATGGCCAAGGACGCGTTCCAGAAGCTGAGTAGAGTATTAAGAGACAAGAAAATTTTATTAGAAACAAAGAAAAGTGTAATGAATTGCTATGTGGTGTCTGCTCTCCAATATGGCCGTGAATGTTGAACAATATCATCAAAGATGAAGGAAAAACTTGAAGCAACTGAAATGGGGTTTTACAGAAGGATGCTGCGGACATCATGGACCGAGCATGTGAGTAATGATGAGGTTTTGGAAAGGATGAAAACGAAAAGGAAATTAATACTAAGCATCAGGAAGAGACAGCTAAATTTCCTGAGACATGTAATGAAGAAAGGGGGCTTGGAGAATATGAAACTAACAGCCAGATAGAGGGAAAGAGAGACAGAGGAACGCAGCGGGTAACATACTTGACGAGCCTGGGCAAGTTGATGGCAAAGCGGGGTTTTGGTAGGGCAACATGCTAAGACCCACCACGGATAGGGAGACGTGCAAAGCCATAATCGCCGACGTCTTGAAAAGATATGGCACATAGAAGAAGAAGAAGAAGAAGAAGAAGAAGAAGAAGAAGAAGAAGAACCCTTGTCAATTCCTAGATCGGTGACCGCATGGGTACTTTAAGCTTGAATAGGCGGGTTGTATCTGGTATCTAATATATAGTATCTAAATAAACAAAGTAATCCATATTGACAACCACGGATTATATAGAGATGACGGATTAATACTAGTACCAGACAACAAAAGAATGAATGATGAAATAAGGAAACAGCTTTTTAAATTATTCAAAGAACTAGATTTTGATATTACAGTGGACACAAATAATAAAGTGGTACAATATTTTGATGTAGAACTTAATCTACAAACTGAAAATGCCTCGCCATACATGGAAACAAACACTAAAACACTAAACAAACACATAAATACAAAGTCCAATCATCCAAATAATATAATTAAACACATTTACAAAGGAATAGAACACAGACTATCTAATAATTCATCAAACAAATCAGTATTTAATGAAAAGAAAAATATGAAGATGCACTAAAAATTCTGACCATAAAAACATTTAACGATATAATTCTCAACCAACCAGACAAATCAAAAACAACAATAGAAAACGAAACATTATCTGGTTCAACCCACCATTTAATTTAGAAGTAAAAACCAAAATAGGACATATATTTTTTAAACTAATAGAATCAGAATTAAACAAAATTTTCAACAGAAACACAAACTAAGTTATAGTTGCACTAGTAATTTAAATAGTTTCATAAAAAAACAAAACACCAGAAACTTAAATAACATCGTACAAAAAACCACCAACAAAGAATGCAACTGCAGGGAGAAAAATAAATGTCCACTTCAAGGTCTCTGCAACACAAAAGAAATAATTTATAAGGCAGAGGTACCTGACCCAGATGGCCAAAACAAAATATATTTGGGCTCAACCAAAGACACTTTTAAGACCAGGTGGTTCAACCACAGATCTACATTTAAAATAGAAAAATTAAAAAACAATACAAAATTGGCTAACCTCGTCTGGAAATTGAAATCAAAATATGGAAAAGACCCAGACATAACGTGGAGCATTGTAAAAACAGCCAAGCCTTACAATGGTGGACAAATATGTAGACTGTGCCATGAAGAAAAATTAGAAATTATGACAAATAAATAACAAACGTATTGTTTCTTGGTTCTTTTTACCTATATATATATATATATATATATATATGTTACGGAAATTTATCGTGAAATAATCAGGCCGGTAGATATAAATATAAAATACTGTTTAATTAAAATACGAGTATCGGTAAAAATAATGTTCAATATATATATTGTCATCCGCAGACAGATATGTTTCGTTGTATCACAGCTCATCAGTACGGTTAGACTCCGATTGCTTTTTAACCCAGGATTGAAATCCGACCGCATTGACGTCAGTCGGCGATCCTACCTCTGGGCTATGGGCGTTCAGTAGAAGAAGGCAGACTTTTTAGCATGTATATTATCATTATACGCGCCCAATAGCCAGAGTGATCTAATTCATTTTCCTGAATGAGCGATGTGTACATGCCAGATGAGCTGCTGTTTTTCAAAGTTTACCATTCTTCCAGAGTGCTCAATCAGGGTGTGAGAGCGTGTGTGTGTGTGTGTGTGTGTGTGTGTGTGTGTGTGTGTGTGTGTGTGTGTGTGTGTGTTATAAGGAAGTGAAAGAACAGAGAGATTAAAACCCACTGTTCCTGTATCTACGTATATAAAACTTTTTTGGTCGTAGTTAAATTAGATCAGTTCACAGTTGTATTAAAAAGTGCTCAGTTCTGGAGGTTGTAGCCGTCAGGGAAGCAAGAATACGGGAGCGACTTCCACAGGCGGGAAGTGCGATAGAAGAAGCTGCAGGAGTAGAATTGTCGTCTGCAATTGGCTAACCTGACTGTGAATGGGTGGGACCCAGTTGCCAGTCTAGTTGCACGAGTAAAAGCATCGAAATCATATATATTGTCGAGCTTTTGAATATTTTTCATTTAGAAACGAGTTATTTTCGCAACCTAGATTTCAACCTTTCGGTATCTTCAAGCGGTTTATAAATCGTCCTAACTAAACGAAACAGACTCACTCAGATTTTGAAGTCGACACACCGATTTAACTTTTACCATTACGCTACACACCCACTTAGTCAATTGTATTTGAAATTGCATCTCAGCAGCTGTGGTCGTCAAAATAAAAAAGAATGGATAAATAAAATTCTACTCTTAAGTTCCGTTCATTTATCCGACTTGAAGGCTCTCTTTGGTCACTGACTCTATCCCAAACACGTGACCGTTTATTCTATAGCTGGACATAGGACTTCTAAAAGTAAAACAAAATAGGCAACTATTTTAAATTAATGATTCCATAAGCTTGCAATGCTTTTTTTTTTGTTTTTGGTTTTTCATATTAACGACTTTTTTAAGATATAGCGTCATGAGCAGAAACTTTTTTGTATCTTTGAAACTTCACCGTCAATCAGATATAAATGCAAGTAAAATTCTTTCTTTTATATAACTTTATTTTTATTGATTTTTTTTTGTATAAACAGCTGCAAAATATTCGAACCTGTTAATTGATCCTAAATATTTGGGAAGTAAAAGACTTCAAGCAACATCGAAATCAGGTGAGTACCTCAAAAACGAAAATTTCAATTTCTTTATTTTAATATTCTGATGAATCTTAATTCTTCACTTCCCCATCGTCGAAATGTGGCCTCCCTCTGTCTCTTCTATAAATACTTTCATGGCTTCTGCTCGGATGAGCTTAAGTCACTGATGCCTCCTCAACAGGTGTTTACTCGTGCAACCAGACTGGCAACTGGGTCCCACCCATTCACAGTCAGGTTAGCCAATTGCAGACGACAATTCTACTCCTGCAGCTTCTTCTCTCGCACTTCCCGCCTGTGGAACTCGCTCCCGTATTCTTGCTTTTCTGACGGCTACAACATCCAGAAATTTAAATGCAAAGTCAATACTCATCTACTTGGTTAGTAGATGAGTATTGACTCTAGCTCTCTCCCCACCCCTGTATAACCTTCCCTTTCTCTCCACCTATGTATCTGTCATCGCACATGCTTTCTATTGTTCCTTTCTAACTAGTTTGTACTCCTCACTCTTTTCTAATTAATCTCTTTACATTTATGTAGCCCCCTGCACATCAGTGGCGTTTCCGCCTTGCTCGGGGTGAAATGATTAAAAAAAAAACTTAAAGCGCGTGGCAAATTCTATGACAATAAAATATCCGTTAAAATTCCCCTATTGCATTATTAAATATTCAAACTCAACAACATTAACAAAATATTGCAATAACATTCATAAAAATAAAGTTCACTCTCTTTTTCGTTCCTATCATTTTATCCTTGGTTGCATTCGTTGTCTATTATGTTTACCGATTGCTTGTCTCTCTTCTGCTCGTAATCTTTCTCGTCTGCTTCTCTGTCATTCTCTTGCTGCCTCTCTTTGTTGTCTTATTCTTTTTTCCATTACAATGATTCTCTCTGGAAATATAATGCATTTACAAAAATTTCATTCATTACAGCGAAAGCGTGACACACGTACGTACCTAGGTAGGCATTACAATTACTGTAAAAGACTACGATTCGCCATATTGTTCACAGCGAGAATTGTAAAACCCAATTGGATAAAATAAATAAACGGATGAAAAGTATTTTTCATGGTTGAAGGAGAATCAAGATGAAGACAACAAAGAAAGACTTGAAATTATTATCTAAAGCACAAAAACGCTAAATACAATAATTCTCTCTCTCTCTCTCTCTCTCTCTCTCTCTCTCTCTCTCTCTCTCTCATTTTATAATAGATTATATATATTTCACCCCCTCCCAAATTTTTGGTCTTTATCTATCTGAGTCGTTATCATCGGCTCTTTCCTCTTATCTCTTTCTTTCTCTCCTGTCTTCCTACGTTCTTTATTTAATACGCATCTTCTTTTTCTTTTTCTTTTACTCCCCCCCCCCCCTTTTTTTTTCGATTTCCTTTTTTGTTTTCTCTTCTTTTCTATCCTCTTTGCTTCGTACAAAAACAACTTCCAAAAATATAGGGGAAGTGAGATTTTCGAATTTTCTTTTTCAAAAATAGCGTTTATTACCATTATTATTATTATTAACTAACTGATGAGACATTGTTTTATCGATGTCGAAACAAAATGTACAGTTTTGTAGTAAATTATAATTTGTACATGTTCTAAATTATAATTTATAATAAATGTTCATTGCTCTATTTCTATATTGAGCACTGTTTTAAATTAATGTTTTGAACGTTGTTAATACTTTCTTCGACAATTGTTTTAGTTGATATGTTGAGGTTTCCTTTATGTATATCATATTGCTCTGGATAATGTCCACTGAGTTCTTTCTATATATCTATCTCTTTAATATTTTATATTAAATAGATCTTTTTGGCTTATCGTCTCCGTCTACGGATTCGACATCATTGCATGTGTGTGTGTGTGTGTGTGTGTGTGTAAATGTAGCCACTAAAAATAACTTTTATGCCAATAAGAAATGATGCCGATTTTTTTTTTAAGTCTATTTAAAAATACTATCGATATATACTGGCCATTTTTTCCGTTAGGCAGTCTTTGTTGCCCGGACGACTGCTCAGATACATTCATGTTTGTTCAACATCTACAGAAACCATCAATGCGACGACACAACAATCTACTCTCGCATCGATCAGAAACCAGGTCTGGACGACAAAGTGAACCTCGCTGCCGTACTTGAAAGGGACCTCCAATCCGTAGTGGCCTGGGGTAGGAAATGGTTGGTAAATTTCAATGCCTCTAAAACAAAGCTGTTATCAACTAACCACCATAGACAATCGCATCTACCTCCCATTAGCATGGGACAGGCTAGCCTCCCAGAGAGTAAAATACTACGCCTCCTTAGCCTTACACTCTCGGCGGACCTCAAATGGAATGACTATATCGAATCCATTGCCAAATCTGCTGCTATGAAAGTCGGCTCCCTGTGCAGGGCCCGGAAATTTTTCCCACCTGAATCTATTCTGCACATATACAAATCTACCATCCGCCCGTGTATTGAATATTGCTGCCATATCTGGTCGGGTGCCCCTGCTGCTCTCCTTGGGCTTCTTGACAAAATACAAAGGAGGATCTGTAACGTGATTGATACTGACTTGGCAGACCGGCTGCAGCCGCTCTCACACCGGCGTGATGTAGCTTCCCTGTGCCTCTTCTACAAGTACTTTCATGGCTTCTGCTTCGATGAGCTTAGATCACTGGTGCCGCCTAAGCACGAATTTACACGAGATACTAGATTAGCAACTAGGTCCCACCCTTTTACAGTTAAACAAATAAGATGTAACCGTAAATTCTACTCCAACAGCTTCTTCTCTTGCGCTTCCCGTCTGTGGAACTCCCTTCCACAAGTCTGCTTTCCCGACAGTTACAATCTCCAGGTGTTTAAATGTAGGGTCAATAGACACCTCCTATCACACTAACTCCCAACTATTCTCAGAACACTCTCATCTACCCAACCCTCATTCTCAGTATCCTTACCCGCCTATCACCCAGCCTCTGACATTTCCTATATTTAATCAGCCTTTCTCCACTCTACGTAGCCCCCTGCGCAGTAGTGGCAGTGAGATGCCTTGCTCGGGGTGAAACGCTTATTAAAAAAATACCGCAACTATGCTGAGCAGAATTAAGTTGCAATAAGCTCTAGTCCCCGTTCATGGTGACTTGGGACTTGATGTTGGCTCAAAATAATGACAACTTCCGAGCGGTACCCGCTTCTGAAGGTTGATTAAAAATAACTATAGTCTATTATTTATTTATTGAATTCGTTATTTAGTGTCAAATCAAACATAGAGGACTAACGAAAAATAAAAGAAAGAAAGAAAAGAAATAACGAAAAATTACAGAAAGAAAAATAACTAATGAAAAATACTAAAAAGAAAGAAAGAAAGAAAGAAAGAAAGAAAGAAAGAAAGAAGAGGTCTAATGAAAATACCGGAAAGAAAGAAAAAAAGAATGAATGAAAGGAAGGAAGGAAGGAAGGAAGGAAGGAAGGAAACAAAAAATGAATGAAAGGAAGAGGGCTAACGAAAATACCGTAAAGAAAGAAAAAAATGAAAAAAAAAAAGAATAAAAGAAGGAATAGGATGAACGAAAAATAACAGAATGAAAGAAAAAGAAAAAAACGAATAAGGAAAAGTACCAGAAAGAAAGAGAACTAACGAAAAATACTGGAATTAAATAAAAGAAAAAGTCTAATGAAAAAAAAAGAAAGAAAGAAAGAAAGAGGTCTATGAAAAATATCGAAAAGAAAGACAGAAAGAAAGAATGAATAAAAGGAAAGAAAGAAAGAAGGATGGAGGAGAACTAACGAAAAATATCGTGAAAAAAAATGGAAGTAAAAACAAAGAATAAAAGAAGGAATAAGACTAACGAAAAATAACTGAACAGAAAGAAAGAAAGAAAGAAAGAAAGAAAGAAAATATGACAAACAAAAAATACCGGAAAAAAGATAGAAATAAAACAAAAACAGAGACAGAATGAATATTTCCTTTCCTTCCGTTGCTGAAAAGTGTTTTTTTTTAATTCATACATCGTACCGTGATAAGGGAATGATTTAAAATAATTTTAAAATGTTAAAATCGACACAAAATTTGCCTGCCCCTGTATCAAGTTAGCCTTTACAACAATCTGATTCAGTAACTAACTACCTTGAGTGGCACTCTGGCTTTGTATTTCAGTAAACAGTAGTAAAACAATCTGCCCAGAAAGAAAAAACATCATAACGTGAAAATTAATTCTTATTTTACTATACATATAGGAACATGCCCTTAAAGGGATCACGTTAAAATGTTCTAGGGCTTTCTTTTCAACCTAATAGATATGTAGAATGACAATAGATGAACAATTCTGTAAGTTTAATAATATATAGCTTTATGTATGTGGTTATAACATTGCCTTATGTATGCAATTATTACAATGTATCCTGTATTCTTTCCATTTGTCAATAAATCTGGTGATTGTATACTAGGGTAGGTCAATTTTACTTCTTTTTTTTTTTAAATCAATTTAGAACAAGTCTAGATATTTGGGACTTAATGAGAAAGAAACTCACATTGAAGTTTCGATTCCTAGCTTTAAGATTCTTTTCAGGAAATGCAATAAAATATCGTCATTGAAAATGTTTAAAATACCAATCATTTGGCAATATTTGTTTGAAAAACGTTATTATTTAAATCGTAAATAAAAAAGTTTCCTTCTTTATTTGATAAATCAATTTAATATTACATTGAAAGAAATTCAATCCAAATATTTGTATAATCATATCATCAAACGTTTTAGTGTAAGAGCCTTCAGAAGCAGAGGGAGGTCTTAGTTGATAATATGAAGTTTCTACAATAAAGTGTTTATGTCTGGCTTCAAATCTGTAAACAACATGAGAAGATTCAGATATTAATTTCACTGCTGCTCTTTCACCACTTTGAGAATGTGAAGGAAAATCAGGCAATTCTAATTTTATCTTATTTATAAAAGATGCTTGAATTTAATTTTCTGACATTTTTTTCAGTGGTTGCCGCTACAAAATTTACATTTTAGTATTAGACTGATTAATTCTTTTTTAATATTACTAGCAGTATAGCCCGGCGTTGCTCGGATGTAATGAAAGCTTTAAAACTAATCCATGGTCCTGGAGCTCAGACTCTTTGGACGTTGGCACGAAAGACTAAAAAGCAATAGTTGTTTCCAGTTAAAGTGTAACCGTAGGCTGAAAGAAAAATGAATGGATGTAAGTCAAATTTTGATTTCCTGCTATCGATATCAAATAAGTTTTTTTCGTCGTAAACTGAATTTTGAAGGCTAAATAAGTCCTTTGAGTAAATGGTATTATGGCTGAGACTAAGAACTACAATTATACCTACTTAGAGCCAAACCCGAAGCAAAAACTAAAATAAAAGGCCTGAAAAAAATACAGAATACAGGCAGATAAACAGAGACACACGCAAACATCTTGCCTTTTATATATATATATATATATATATATATATATATATATATATATATATATATATTATCGATTTTCTGGATTATTGTAAGAACTGCAACCTTGAAACTTCTGAATATCGTTTCTTATGTCTTTGTCTATGAGTGTATCAAATTTGATTAAAATCGGACCACTCCTTCTATAACCCGATTTTTTCGATTATCGATTTTCGATATTTATCGGGGGTATCTCGACTTAAAACCTAGCTAAGAACACTCGCAGACGCTTCTAGTACAACTGTGTAAATGTTCAAGAAAATCGGTTCAGCCGTTTTGGAGTCTACAGGTAACGGACACACACAGACACACACACACACACAGACACACACACACAGACAAAGTTTCATTTATAAATAAGTTTAGATCAATAGGTTTACTCGTGAGCCTGTAAAAACAGTCGGGTTTCTTGTTGTACTATGGACATATTTAAAAACAGTTCTGAATAATAGCTCATTCTGATGTAATGAACAATGTTGCAGAAGCGAAGACAGAACTATAATTGTTGTCGTTACTACCGTAAAGGAATACGTCGGATTTCGTGTAAATAAATGTATGATTTATTTACATATGCACAAAACACCAAACTACTACCCGTTGCTGTTGGAAAAGTAACGGTGTGGGAGAGGAAGAAAGGGAGAGAAAGAGAAGCCGAAAGAGTGTTGGTTGCTGTCTGCTGATGTTCTGTGTC
Source organism: Ascarosepion bandense (assembly GCA_037127315.1). NCBI lineage: Eukaryota > Metazoa > Mollusca > Cephalopoda > Sepiida > Sepiidae > Ascarosepion > Ascarosepion bandense. Next base: position 134,682 of record JBBBDQ010001073.1, read on the forward strand.
GACAGCGGCGTCGGACGGGGAGGGTAGGGGAGAGCGTCGGCCGAACCACGAAGCTGGGTCTCTGCGTGACTCTGTGTGTGTGTGTGGCCGAGAAACGTCAAATAAGTAGTCAACTCGTATCACGTGGTTGGATCCGATCGCAAACTTACTTTTTAGGTGGTAAGAAATATGACACGGGTCATAAATTTCCGTCTGTTATTTTCTGTCCAATCGGAAACAAAAATTAATTTTCTCTCTCTCTCTCTCTCTCTCTCTCTCTCACACACACACACACACACACCCACACACACACACACACACAACACACACACACACCCACCCACACACACACACACACACACACACACACACACACCCACACACACACACACACACACACACACACATACACACACACACTCTCTTAATTGAATTGTCACCAATTCTTCCTGTAATTTATACAACAAAGTTTCTTTATTACTCTTCTTGCCATAAACTTCTAAACAGAGTTTCTTTTAAGTTTAATGTTTGTACTGCGAGACCATTCTAAGGACAGTAGATGTTATGCCAGGATTCGTCATCGGAGGACACAATTTAAACAAGATAAGGTACGCGAATGATACAGTGCTGATAGCAGACACAGAAAGAAAACTACAAGACCTCCTACAGAAGGTAGCTGAAGAGAGTGACAAGAAAGGACTACAAATAAGCTGCACGAAAACCGAATGCATGGTCATCAGTAAAAAGAGCAGCCCAAAATGACAAATACAGGTGAGGGATACTAAAATCAAGCAGGTTAAAAATTTAAATACCTGGGAAGTCTTCTAACAGGTGCGACACACAAATCTGAAGGTGAATTGGCATGGCGAAGGATGCATTCCAGAAGCTGAGTAGAGTATTAAGACACAGGAAAATTTTACTAGAAACAAAGAAGAGAGTACTGGATTGCTATGTGATGTCAGTTCTTCAATATGGCAATGAATGCTGGACAATATCATCGAAGATGAAGGAAAAACTTGAGGCAACTGAAATGTGGTTTTACAGAAGGATGCTGTGAATATTATCGTTCGAACATGTGAGCAATGATGAGGTTTTGGAAAAGATGGAAACGAAAAGGAAATTAATACTGAGCATCAGGAAGAGACAGCTAAAGTTCCTGGGATATGCAATGAGGAAGGAGGGCTTGGAGAACCTGATACTAACAAGCCTCATAGAGGAAAGGAGAGATAGGGGAAAACAGTGTGTAACGTACCTGACTGGCTTGTGCGGGTGAATACCGGCACGGGGGTTGCGCGATGTAACATGACAAGACGTGCTCAGACCCACCAGGGATAGGGAAACGTGGAAGGCCCTGATCGCCTACGTCCTGAAGGGGCAGGACACATAGAAGAAGAATCCTATAGATGTTTCCTAATCTTGGAGCATCTCTTGCTAATACCTGTTACACTATGCAATCCTCGTTCCATCATCCACCTGATTAGGTCCACCAAATATGTTATCCGTTGCTTTCCCCTGTCTTTTTTCCCCTCTATTTGACCTGTTAGTATCAGATTCTCCAAGCCCGCCATCCTCATTGCGTGTCCCAGGAACTTCAGCTGTCTCTTCCTGATGCTCAGTATTAATTTCCTTTTTGTTTTCATCATTTCCAAGACCGCATCATTGCTCACATGCTCGATCCATGAGATTCGCAGCATCCACATTTCAGTTGCTTCAAGTTTTTCCTTCATCTTTATGGTATTGTCCAGCATTCACTGCCATATTGAAGGACGGACAGCACGTAGCAATCCAGTGCTCTCTTCCTAGTTTCTAGCGAAATTGTCCTGTTTCTTAATACTTTACTCAACTTCTGGAATGCTTCCTTCGCCATGCCATTTTGCCTTTGGATCTCTGTGTTGCACTTTCCGTCTTCTGTTATAACACTTCCCAGGTATTTAAACTTTTGTACTTGCTTGATTCTGGTATCCCCGACCTGTATTTGGCATTTTGGGCTGCTCTTTTTACTGATGACCAAGCATTCGGTTTTCGTGCAGTTTATTTGTAGTCCTTTCGTGTTACTTTCTTTTGCTACTTTCTGTAGGGTGCCTTGTAGTTTCTTTTCTGTGTCTGCTATCAGCACTGTGTCATCTGCGTAACTTAGGTTGTTTAAATTGTGGCCTCCGATTACGAATCCAGGCATATCTTCTAGGGTCCTCAAAATATTCTCGCTGTACAAGTTGAACATATCTAGTGAAAAGACACATCCCTGTCTTATGCCTCTTTCTATCTTTGTATATCTACTCAATTTATTATAAAGCTTGTATAAATATGTTTTTGTTTTGTTTTGTTTTCTAACAGATCGAGCAGTCACAAGTATATCAGACACACTAAAAGATTTAATTAACAAGCCGGCTCCAAGACCAAGACCTCAAGCAACAGTGACAGAGAGTAGATGTAGAGAAAAACTATGCATGCAGGAAATTAAGAGGTGAGAGGACAAAAACAAACGAAACGACTTCTTCTTCTTCTTCTTCTTCTTCTTCTTCTTCTTCTTCTTCTTCTTCTTCTTCTATGTGCCCTGTCCTTAAAGGACGTAGGCGATCATGGCTTTTCACATCTCCCTATCTCTGGTTGCTCTTAGCACGCTTTCGCCTGTTACACCACCCAAACCCGGCTCTACCATCTACTAGCTCAAGCCCATAAATCTAGAATATAAATCTATAGAAACTAGCATGGCCACAAAATGAGGGATCAACTTATATATTGATCATAATATAGAATTGATCCCTCATTTTATATCCACATTATAATTTCTTATAAACAGTTGGCATATATATTCTTCTATGTGCCCTGCCCTTTCAGGACGTAGGCGATCATGGCTTTCCACATTTCCCTGTCCCTGGTGGCTCTTAGCACGCTTTCTCCTGTTACTCCACGCAACCCCCGTTCCGTCATCCACCTTCAAATTTGTTATCCGCTGCCTTCCACTGTATCTTTTTCCTTCTATCTGTCCTGTCAGTATCAGGTTCTCCAAGCCCTCCTTCCTCATTGCATTTTTGTTTTTTTTAATAATCGTTTCACCCCGAGCAAGGCATTCCACTGCCACTATTGCGCATGGGGTTATATAGGGGAAGGTCAAGAGAAAGAGTGGTTAGATATAGGAAATGTCAGAAGGAGGGTGATAGACGGGTAAGGATACTGAGAATGAGGGTTGGGTAGATGGTAAGAGTGTTTGAGAGAATAGATGCAAGTTAGTGTGATAGGAGTTGTAGCTGTTAGGAAAGCAGACATGTAGAAGAGAATTCTACAGGCGGGAAGCGCGAGAAAAGAAGCTGTTGGAGTAGAAATTACGGTTACATCTTATCTGTTTCACTGTAAAAGGATGGGACCTATTTGCTAATCTAGTATCTCGTGTAAATTCGTACCTAGGCGGCACCAATGATCTAAGGTCGTCGGAGCAGAAGCCGTGAAAGTATTTATAGAAGAGGCACAGGGACGCCACGTCACGCCGGTGAGAGAGTGTTTGCACCCGCGTTCGTATGGTATTTTTGGAAGGCATGTCCGTTTAATACTACCTTCAATGTGCGGTTAGAGAGGAATGACTGGATTAGGTTAAACAAATGTTCAGTTATACCGTGGCTCCGTAGTTTGCATAAAAGGCCAGTATGCCAGACTCTGTCGAACGCTTTGGAGATATCCAAGGCAACGGTTCGGGCTTCGCCATTCTTGTACTCGGTAATGGTCGTTAGCATATCAGCAGTAGACCTGGTGAAGCGGAAACCGTACTGTTTGTCCGAAAGAAGCCTGTGGGCCGTGAGATGCTGAATCACCTTGGCGTTGATAATGCCTTCGAAAACTTTGCCGAAGATCGGAAGGAGACTGATAGGGCGGTAATTAGTGGGGTCCGAGGGTTCGCTAATATTCTTAAATATAGGGACTACAGAGGACTTCCAACAGGTAGGAAAGCAGGAAGCAGATAGGCAGAAGTTATAGAGTTTGGAGAGGACAGAGGAGAGTTCTGGGGCACATTTCTTCAGAAGAGGAACTTCAGTTGTCTCTTCCTGATGATCACTATTAATTTTCTTTTCGTTGTCCTTCTTTCCAACACCTCATCGTTGCTCGCATACTCAGTCCATGATATCCGCAGCATCCTTCTGTACAACCACATTTCCGCTGCTTCAAGTTTTTTTCTCATTTTCGATTATATTGTCCAGCATTCACTGCTGTATTGAAGAACTGACATCACATAGCAATCTAGCACTCTCTTCTTTGTTTTTAGAGAAATTTTCCTGTGTCTTAGTACTTTACTCAGCTTCTGGAACTCGTTCTTCGCTATGCCAATTCGCCTTCAGATCTCTGTATCGCACTTTCCATCTCCTGTTAGAACACTTCCTAGATATTTAAATTTTTGTACTTGCTTGATTCTAGTATCCCCCACCTGTATTTGACATTTTGGGCTGCTCTTTTTGCTGATGACCATGCATTCAGTTTTCTTAAAGTTTATTTATAGTCCTTTTTGTCACTCTCCACAGACTTCTCCAATAACATTAATTTATCAAGAACCTGTCAACAAGTTCTTGATTTACGGCGCGGACTTCAAATCTGTGATTAAGAAATAGTTTTATTCTAAATTTCACGCGATAAGTAATACTTGTGTAAATCAGATTATTTTAACATAAAATTTGCTAATTTCCCCAAAATAATATGTCACAGATGTATGTTTTATTTTTGCAGGATTTTTAAAACCGAGAATTAAGTTCTGTTTACAAGTGCGTCGATCGCTCAAAAATGGCGGCAAAACTCAAAAATTGCAAAAAAATTTCAAAATTTTAATTTCCAATCAATATCATTTCTGTTTGAAATACACCAGTGTATTTTGCTTACTGGAAATAGTAAATTTAATCATTTAGCTTTCAATTAAAACTAAAATAAAAATTTGAAGAAAACTTTTTCATTTTTAAAAATTTAGTTTAAAACTAAATATGCAGTTTTTTTTCGCATCTATATGGTTTGCCCGTCTTTTATACTTGCATACATCTTACTAACAAATGGCGCTTGCAACATTAGCGGTGATATTTAATTGACTTAATTTTTTTTAAAAGCATGATTAAATATTTCTTCTGCTATTTATTTAAACTAGTATGTGCGTTGTGGTGCAGTGGATATCGGCTCGGAACGAGAAACCGGGGAGCCGAGTTCAAATTCCAGTTGAATTCATTGCATTCACTTACGCGCAGTTATGGGTTAAATAGCAGGACAGATTGGGTTCCGTAGCTTTGGTCGGCAACCAGTCTACCGCAGAAAGCAATGGTAAACTACTGCGGGATAATCTTCTGCCCAGTCAGTCATGTCTCTTTCGAGACATGATCGCCCAAGCGTGTTTCACGTATGGCACTTAACTGACTGATATACGCGTTTCCTCAAACATTTTTCTTCTAAATAATTATAACATTTTTGCCTAAACTCTGAATTTATTTATTTATTTTATTTCTTTCTCCGCCCGCTTAGACTATCCTCACATTCCTCCCGGTTTCTAGAACAGGAATAGAGGTTTATTCCTTACTTCTTGTTTAGGATTGGGTTTCTAGTTCCTTCTAAAATCTTTTTCAATTTTACACTATTAACATACGTACCTCCGCTCATTTTTTATAACGAACTTTTAAAATGAATTTTTAAAAATAAACAGTTTTCATAAAACTTATTTTACTTCTAATTGAGAGCTAAATGATTAATTAGTTTGAACGTATGGAGCTGGTTAGTTTTTCTTTGATGCAGCCTTGTGTTAGATTTAACCGAACTCCCTACAGCATACAAGTTTTATACAGAGTTATCATCAGAAGGTTGGTTGTCAGTTGGAGTGTGTGGATTAGTGTTGAAGAGTGGAATATACATTTTGCATTTTAAATAGAAATATATTAAAAAGAAAGAATAACACAAGTTGTAGAAGTTAATGTTCAATTAGAAATATTATTAAGAAATTATGGGTAGAATCCAATGATAAAGTTGAGTTAAGGCTATCGAGAGTTCGTACAAAATGTTCGTAGTAGTAATTGTTAAAAGAGATAACAAGAAAGAGAACAAGGTGCGACCTGATCTTATCTCCGGGTCGATTTGAAGTTGACGTTACATTTTAGTTCTTTCGTCTTTCGGCCCCACATCTCTCTTGACTGACGCCGAGGTCACTTATATAGTCTTTTTTTAAATTTCGCACTGGATCGCCAAGTTCTTCCAAGTCTTCTAAGTTGCTCTTATTGGTAAAAAATCATTTTCACACCTACTTTCGAAATATGGTTTCGATTTTTTAACTTTTTCGTTAAGCAGATGGTCAATCCTTTTTCTATTTGGGAAAACCAGGATTTCACACGTCATTTTGTAAAAGTGAAGAAGAAGGTTGATTTTAATTAATTTCTTTTCCGCTACAAGATCTATCCGAATTTCAGCGAGGACGTATCGTGAGCCAAATTGAAGGTGACCTTAGTCAAAGAAAAATATCTTCAAATCTTTCAATACCACTTTCTACTGTTAATAGAGTGATCGTACAATTCACTAGAGAGGTTGAGACAAAATGGGATCAATAAACTTCCATGGCCAAGTCAGTCCCCGGATATTAACACTATTGAACACCTCTGGGGCATATTAGTAAATTATAAGTTAGTAAATTTGAAGGTGAATCCGACGGAATAGTAAATTTTAAAATCTACTTCGTATTGAGTTATTTGGTAAAAAATATAAATAGACATTTTTTTTTTTTTTTTTTTTTTATAAGCGTTTCACCCCGAGCAAGGCATGTCACTGCCACTACTGTGCAGGGGGCTACGTAGAGTGGAGAAAGGCTGGTTAAATATAGGAAATAACAGAGGGTGGGTGATAGGCGGGTGAGGATACCGAGAATGAGGGTTGGGTAGATGAGAGTGTTGTGAGAATAGTTGGGAGTTAGTGTGATAGGAGGTGTCTATTGACCCTACATTTAAACACCTGGAGATTGTAACTGTCGGGAAAGCAGACTTGTGGAAGGGAGTTCCACAGGCGGGAAGCGCGAGAAAAGAAGCTGTTGGAGTAGAATTTACGGTTACATCTTATTTGTTTAACTGTAAAAGGGTGGGACCTAGTTGCTAATCTAGTATCTCGTGTAAATTCATGCTTGGGCGGCACCAGTGATCTAAGCTCATCGGAGCAGAAGCCATGAAAGTACTTGTAGAAGAGGCACAGGGAAGCTACATCACGCCGGTGTGAGAGCGGCTGCAGCCGGTCTGCCAAGTCAGTATCAACCACGTTACAGATCCTCCTTTGTATTTTGTCAAGAAGCCCAAGGAGAGCAGCAGGGGCACCCGACCAGATATGGCAGCAATATTCAATACACGGGCGGATGGTAGATTTGTATATGTGCAGAATAGTTTCAGGTGGGAAAAATTTCCGGGCCCTGCACAGAGAGCCGACTTTCATAGCAGCAGATTTGGCAATGGATTCAATATAGTCATTCCATTTGAGGTCCGCCGAGAGTGTAAGGCCAAGGAGGCGTAGTATTTTACTCTCTGGGAGGCTAGCCTGTCCCATGCTAATGGGAGGTAGATGCGATTGTCTATGGTGGTTAGTTGATAACAGCTTTGTTTTGGAGGCATTGAAATTTACCAACCATTTCCATCAAGATAAATTTTATTTCTGAATTTTTTTTAATAACCAAGAAAAATTAACATGGATTATTTGATTAAAATTGCAGATAACAAAACTGGAACATGCCACAAATCAAAGGAGCATCAGACTGAAGCGTAGGGAACTGGTTAATGTTTCTGTGATTCGGCTTTGTGTCTTACTTAACCGAACTTCCTATAGCTTACAGGATTTATGCAAAGTTATCTTCAAAAGGTTATCATCGTTATCAGAAAGTTCGTTGTCAGTAGGATGCATGGATTAGTGCAAAAGAGTGGAATAATAAAATATACATTTTGAATGTTAAAATATAAATTTATTAAAAGGGAACGAATAACAAGTTGTAGAAGTTAATGTTCAATTAGAAATATTATTAGGAAATTATGGGTAGAGTTCGTATTCAATGATAAAGTTGAGTTAAAAGTATCGAGAGTTCGTACAAAATGTTAGTAGTAATTGTTGAAAGAGATAAGAAGAAAGAGAACAAGGTGCGACCTGACCTTATCTCCTGGTCGATTTGAAGTTGACGTTACATTTTAGTTCTTTCGTCTCTCGGTTCCCATGTATGTCTTGACTGACACCGAGGTCATTTATATAGTCTTTTTGAATTTAGCACTAGATCGCCAAGTCCTTCCAAGTCTTACAAGTTGCTCCCATTGGTCAAAAATAATTTTAACACCTACTTGCGAAATCTGGTTTCGAAGCACATGGTCATTACTTATTCTGGAAAACCAGGATTTCACACATCGTTGTGAATTTTTGTATAAGTGAAGAAGAGAGTTAATTTTAATTAATTTCTTATCTGCTACAAGTTAAGTGCTATACGTGATACACGCTTGGGCGATCATGTCTCGAAAAAGATATGACTGACTGGGCAGAAGATTATCCCGCAGTAGATTGCCATTGCTTTCTGTGGTAGATTAGTTGTCAAGCAAGGCTATAGAACCTAATTTGTCCTGTTATTTAACCCATAACTGGATGGAAGGGACGGATTAATACCTTTCCCAATGATATTTGCGAGGAATTTAACTGGAGTTCGAAATCAGATCCCCAGTTTGTTATTCCAAAGTGATAACCACAACACGAAATGTGCGTTGTTAAAATTTACTATTTCTAGTATGCAAAATACTCTTGTGTATTTTAAACAGAAATTATATTGATTGGAATCTAAAATTTCTCAATTTTTTTTTTAACTTTTCAGTTTTTCGGCTATTTTTACACAATCGACACATTTGTAAACAAAGGTTAATTCTCAGTTTTAAAAATCTAGCAAAAATAAAATATATAACTGCCGCACATTATTTTTGAAAAATTAGCAAATTTAATCTTAAATTAATCTGATTAATTATTTGTAATCTTATTTACAGCATGAAATTTAGTATAAAACTATTTCTTAAACATAGTTGAACTTTCTGATCTTTCCCCTTGATGACAGCTCGACAGATGCATGATAAGTGTATGGCGATCAAATGTGATATAATTGTTCCCATTTATTTTCATTTTTTTGCAAGAAGAAACCGTGAAACACATGACCTTTTAATATACACATAAAAATTAACATACAAAAAAGCTTCAAATACACACAAAGAAAAATACGAAGGCACGACGATTTGTCTTAAACTTTGCAATTTTCGATTAGTAAATATGATTTTCACATAATAACAATAAACTAGCCCCAGCAAATCTTTGAAGTATTTTAAAAATATTTTCGAAACTTTATAAATTATTATGATTAAAAAAAATGAATTCCTTCAAAAATTCATGATTAATCGAAACAAACTTTTTTTCAGATTATAATGTCCTTAATATGCATTATTTCTTAAAGCAATTAAAAGTTTATCATATTAAATAATGTCATAGTTATATTACATTTTTATTTTATTATTGGAAGCAGATTTTCGGAAATAAAGGCAAAATGTTTTTAAAAAATAATAGATGATTTACGCTCCCCAATGAGTCCTGCGTTTAACTAATAAAACCAATCTTCCCAACAAAATTTTAATTTCTTAAAATTTCATGAATTTACGTGGAGTGGGTAATAGATGCGAAAAAATAGATTTTTACCAAGATTTTTTTAAAATAACAATTTCAAAAATAATTTCATTCATTTGGGAATACGTCTTGAAAGTTTTATTAAAATCTGACTATTATTTGATTTTTGCAAGAATTTCCAAATTAATATTTTTCACCAGAAAAAGAAACTTAGTTAAGTAATATTACATTTTCCATTGTAAGCACTCGTAATGATTTGGTTACCCGCTAACTAAAATCAAAACATTTTTTAACAAAATTTCGAACATGTTAAAAAGGTTTCAAATTTTTTTTTTAAATAATTAAAAAATAGTTTTATTTTTTCTTTTAGTAATAGCAAACATATTGTTGGAAAAATTTCGTTTTATTAAGCTTGGAGTCATTTTTCTTCATACTTTGCTTTTTTTTTCTTTTTTCTTTTTCAGCGATTTAGTGGATGTACCTAGATTTCTTGCTTCCTGTTTAGGATTGTGCTTACAGTTCGTTCTAAAATCTTCCCCAAGCTATACTTCTAACCTCTCTGCCTAAATTCTGATTTCTTTTTTATTTATTTTATTTTTTTCTCCGCTCCCTATAGAAGTAGACAGGTGAACCTATCGTCTGGTTTACACTCTTCTTCGGTTTTTTGGACAGGAGTTGAGGTTTATCCATTTTTTCTGTGTATGATTAGGTTTCCAGTTCCTTCTAAAGTCTATTTCAACTCTATATTTTTAAAGTTTCCTTCTGAACTTTGTATTTTGTTTTACACAAATTATTTAGTTTTTTTCTCATTACCCAAAACAAGTAGATAGGTCTTTCTATCGTTCGGTTCACAAACCTCACTGGTCTTCTTTTTTTTTTTTTCTTTTTTTTTTGTTTTTTGTTTTCTTTATCGTTTCATGCTAAGCAACGCGGTACTACCACTGGTGCGCAGGGGGCTACATTAGAGAAGAGTGAAGGTTTAAGCAGATTGAAAGTGAAGAGAAAGACGAAACGGTTACAGGGGGTGTCGGAGAAAGAGCAAGAGAACGGTGGAAATACCGGTGTGAAGACAGTTGCAAGGGTAGAGTGAGGAAGGAAAAGAACAAGATAAACGGGGTGATGGGGAAAGGGCGAGACTGGAATCAAGTGGATGAGAGATAGGAATTGACATTGCATTTAAATTTTTGGCGAAAATAACCATCTAGGAAGATTTATACGGAAGGGATATCTACAGGCGGGAAGTGCGAGAAAAGAAGCTGAAGGAATAGAAGTGTAGGCTGCATTTGGTTGATTTAACTGTAAAAGGGTGGGACTTTGTTGCCTGTCTGGTTATTCGAGTAAACTCTTGTGGGTGGGGGCACCAATGAGCTAAGTTAAGTGAAATATAGCAACAGCAAATCCTAAATTGAAAGGCAGAGAATTAACAGAGTACAAATGAAAAAAAATTTAAATTGACAAGTTTCCATTTAACACAGAAGAACGACATCGCTTCCTTCATCTTCCATTTCTTTTTTCTTTTCTTTTTTCTCATTGAAACCAAACAGCGTTTCAGAATTGCCTTCCCGTCTTTCCTCGTGCTCAAAATGGAATAGTCTATTTATTAGGTATTGGCAGGACAGTTTTTTTTTCTTTCCTTTTCTCGCTGAGACCAAGCAAGCGTCTCTGTATTTTTTCTGTCTTTCTTCGTGACCAAAACGGAATATATTATTAATGAGGTATTATCAGGTCATTTACACGCTAAATAAAAAAGGTCACTATTTGAAGAATTTAAACAAGGCTTAAGAGATTTAAAATTTAGATTTTTTTTTCCATTTCAATGAAGCAAACGTTAAACACGTAATAACGGCGTCATTAGCTATTTTTACTTTTTTTTTTTCAAGAAAGGAAAAGAGGAAAAAATGAAAGCATGAAAAAATATTTTGCCAAAACCTATTTCAGTTTCTTTATCTCACTTAAACCGAACTAGTCCATTATTTATGAGTAGGTCCCTCCGCTTAATCGCTGAAAAAACAGCATAGCATGAAGGGAAAAGACCCCAAACTTAATAAAAACGAACTTTTTCCATGTAATTGTTTGTCTTATTATTAAGAGGAAAAATCAAAGTATTTTTTAATTATTTTTAGGTCTTTTTAATCCCTTCTGATACGTTCGAAATTTTGGGAAAAATCTTGTTTTTATTTTCGTTAGCTGGTAACCAAATCGTTACGAGAGAGTTTACAACGGAAAAGGTAATATTACATAACTCAGTTTTTGTTTTGTTTTTTTGTTCCCCCTCCCTCCAGTGACAAACACATTAATTTGGAGGTTCTTGCAAAAATCAAATAATTGTCAAATTTTAATGAAACTTTCAGGACTTTTTTTTTTTTTTTTTTTTTTATAAGCGTTTCACCCCGAGCAAGGCATGTCACTGCCACTACTGTGCAGGGGGCTACGTAGAGTGGAGAAAGGCTGATTAAATATAGGAAATAACAGAGGGTGGGTGATAGGCGGGTGAGGATACCGAGAATGAGGGTTGGGTAGATGAGAGTATTGTGAGAATAGTTGGGAGTTAGTGTGATAGGAGGTGTCTATTGACCCTACATTTAAACACCTGGAGATTGTAACTGTCGGGAAAGCAGACTTGTGGAAGGGAGTTCCACAGGCGGGAAGCGCGAGAAAAGAAGCTGTTGGAGTAGAATTTACGGTTACATCTTATTTGTTTAACTGTAAAAGGGTGGGACCTAGTTGCTAATCTAGTATCTCGTGTAAATTCGTGCTTAGGCGGCACCAGTGATCTAAGCTCATCGGAGCAGAAGCCATGAAAGTACTTGTAGAAGAGGCACAGGGAAGCTACATCACGCCGGTGTGAGAGCGGCTGCAGCCGGTCTGCCAAGTCAGTATCAACCACGTTACAGATCCTCCTTTGTATTTTGTCAAGAAGCCCAAGGAGAGCAGCAGGGGCACCCGACCAGATATGGCAGCAATATTCAATACACGGGCGGATGGTAGATTTGTATATGTGCAGAATAGATTCAGGTGGGAAAAATTTCCGGGCCCTGCACAGAGAGCCGACTTTCATAGCAGCAGATTTGGCAATGGATTCAATATAGTCATTCCATTTGAGGTCCGCCGAGTGTAAGGCCAAGGAGGCGTAGTATTTTACTCTCTGGGAGGCAAATGAATGAAATTATTTTGAAATTATTATTCTTAAAAAATCTTGATAAAAATATGTTTTTTTTTTACATCTGTTACCCTACCCTCCACGTAAATTCATAAAATTTTAAAAATTAAATTTGCGAAAATTAGTTTTAAACGCAGGACTCATTAAGAAATGTAAATCATTTTTTTTAAATATTTTGCCTTTATTTCCGAAAATCTGCTCCCAATAGAAAAATTTTAAAAAAATGCAATAAAACTATGACATTATTTAATTAGATAAGCTTTTAATTGTTTTAATAAATAATATAAATTAAGGTCACTATAGTATAAAGACAAAAATTTTGGATTAATAATATATTTTTCAAAATTGTTTTCATTTTTTTAATTATAATAAAGTTTCAAAAAATCTTTTTAAAGTACTTCAAAAATGTCTTGCTGCTTGTATATTAACTTATTAAGCGAAGATTATATTTACTAATCGAAAATTCAAAAGTTCAATACAAATCGTCAGACCTTTGTATTTTTTAAAAAAATCTTAATTTTTTTGTGTGTATTTGAAGTTTTTTTTTTTGTATGGTAATTTCAATGTGTATATAAAAGGTCATGTGTTTCACGGTTTCTTCCCCTTACAGGAAAAAATGTACAATTAGGTCACTTTTGATCGCCATACACTTATCTTTCAATCTATCTGTCAATCATTCAACACATTTCAAATATAGGGTGAAAGGTTTGAGAGGTCATCTCTATGTTTAAGAAATAGTTTTATTCTAAATTTCATACTATAAATAACTAATATTTGCGTAAAGCAGATTAACTTAACATTAAATTTACTAATTTCCCTCCCCGCCACAAAAAAAATGTGTCACAGGTGTATATTTTATTTTTTGCAAAATTTTAAAACCGACAATTAACTTTTTTGTTTACAAATGTGTCAATCGCTCAAAAATGGCCGAAAAATTGAAAAATTAAAAGAAAGAATTTAAAACTTGTAAATTCCAATGAATATAATTTATGTTTGAAATACACCCAAATATTTTGCTTACTGGAAATAGTAAATTTAACCATTTAGCTTTCAAGAAAACTTTTTTATTATAAAAATTCAATTTAAAAGTTATCAAAAATGAGTGGATGTACCTAATTATGAGGTATTAGTGTTATGTCGCCAAGTATAAATGAATAACTCAACAACAGAATCAGAATATAAGTTGTATTCCGCGGAAAGACGGTTAGCATGTACAGAAGTGATTAGTAATATTTACAATAGAAAGATACAAGAGTCCAATACGTCGTAAGACGTGTGTATACGTGATTACTTCCGGTACGCCACCGGAAGTGTGACTAACTCTTCACTGACTCGCACTGACTCTTCAGTAACTCATTAGAGACTCTCAAGTGATTCTACGACTCCACACGACTCTCCTGTAGAGAATCCACCATTGCCATATATAGCAATGGGAACAGTCCATTGTAGTCAAATAGGAGCGGCGCCCTAACACCCCCCTCCTAAGACTTTTGCTTCAATCGTATTTTTTCTTTTTAGGGTTTACCGACAACTGGTGTGTTAATTTCCTTTTGCGGGTGGATTTCCTGGTACTACCTTCTTGTACCTGAGGCATTTGTAACTCGAAAGTATCAAAAAGATCCTCCACATTTTCACCCATCTCTTCAGGCGCAACAGTTGTCTCTTCCGAAAATCATTTTGTTCATTGATTTACATGCCTTCTATGTTCAAATTTCGGTCCTTGCACCACATAGAGCATGTTCCCTATACGTCCTTTAATTTTGCCTTTCATCCAGGACGTAGTGTTGTTTTTATAGTTCTTGAAAACACTTTTTCATTCACCACAAATTTTCTTTTGGGTGTGCTTACATTAGGTGTATCAGCTTTCTTTGATGGAATTAGCTTATCAAAAACCGAACGTACTTTTCTTGCGAACATTAATTCAGCTGGCGACAGCGCTGATGGTGCTGCTTTGTTCGGCGTAATTCTGTATACCTGTAGGAATAACTGTAAAGCCGTTTTCGTGGGCGTCCCCGTAGCCTTCCTTAATGCTCTCTTTAGGGTATCCACGAATCTTTCAGCTAGATCATTGCTACGTGGGTGATAGGGTGGAGTGGTTATATGTTCCACTTGAAATGTATCGCGGAATTCCTTAAACTCTTTTGATGTAAATTGTGACCCGTTGTCACTGACAATTGTGTCTACTACTCCAAATCTTGCGAAAAGCTCATGGAGTCTGTTTATAGTATTTTTTGCTGTGGGTTGTTTCATCTGAAAAACTTCCGGCCACTTGGTGTAGCTATCTACGACAATTAAGTAATACGTTTTACCCATTGGCCAGGCAAAGTCTATGTGCAGTCTCGACCACGGTCTATCCGTTTTCGGCCAAGGCTTTTGTAGTACTTGTGGCGATTTCGCCGCCAGCGCACAACCCTCACATTTTCCAACCATGGCCGCAATGTCCGCGTCCATGCCTGGCCAGAACACGTACGACCGCATTAAACTTTTCATTCGATTCACACCGGGATGAGCCGTATGAAAATCTTTCAGTATTTTCCTCTGTAACACTTTAGGAATTACAACTCTTTCGCTGTAGAGTAATACGTTGTCGCACGTAGAAAAAGTTTCTGCCATTGGGTGGTCTTTTTCCAGTAATTTATTTTTTACATCTTTGATGTAATCGTCTTTTGACGCTTCCTTTTTTATATCTGCTAATGACACCGGTAAATCTCTGACAGTTCCAGTGAGAGTATTCTTCACTTCCACTTCAGATTTTAATGCTGCTATAACGGTGTCCTCTAAAGGTTCGTTTGACTTCGGAATGAGTCTCGACAACCCATCCGCGTGTCCAATTTTTGTTGATGCTAAGTGTTGTAAGTCAAAATTGTAATTTAGAAGCAAAGTACCCCATCTCAGTAGTCTATTTGCAGTATATGTGGGGAGTCCCTTTTTGGATCCGTAAATGGTCAACAACGGTTTATGATCCGTCTGCAATGTGAATTTCCTTCCATGAAGGAAATTCACATGAAAGTTTCTGTGAAAATTTGTTACTGCAAACACTATTGCCAGTGCCTCCTTTTCGATTTGTGGGTACTTTTGTTCAGCCGGGAGCAGTGTTCTGCATGCATGTGCAATCGGCTTTATTTGTCCATCCTTCCACTTGTGTAATATACATGCACCAATCCCATATGTGCTAGCATCGCAAGCGATTACGATGTCTAATTTGGGATCGTGGTGAGCTAAAAATAAATCTGATGTAAGTCTATCTTTTATCTCCATAAATGCTTTCTTGCAATCCTCAGACCAGCACCATACTTTATCTTTTTTTAGTAGCTCATTTAAAGGCGCACGCAACTTGTGCAGATTTGGAATGAAATCCTGATAGTAACTCACCAAACCTAGAAAACTTTGCAATGTCTTTACGTTTTTTGGATCTGGCATATTTCGAATCGCATGGTAGCGATTTGGGTCTGGCTTTTTCTCATCTTTATTGATAATATGACCCAGATATTTAATTTCTTCCAGCAACAAATCACATTTGCTTTCCTTTATCTTCAAGCCATAATTCCGTATTCTTTTGAAAACTTCCCGTAGGTTACCCTTATGTTCTTCCACAGTTTCGCTTTTTATTAGGATGTCATCAAGATATGCGATCGCGAAATCTAATCCTGCCAGCATAGTGTCCATTGTCTGCTGGAACACCGCCGGTTCTGCTTTTATTCCGAACGCCAACCGTTCGTATTTGTAAAGCCCCTTGTGAGTATTTATGCACAATAGCTTTGAACTTTCATTCTCCACTGGAATTTGTAGATATGCGTCGCTAAGTTCTATTTTTGGAAAAACCTTCCCGACATTCAGCTTAGAAAATACCTCCCCCGGGCTTGGTAGAGGGTAGTGATAATCCTCAATGGCGTTGTTTAGTCCGGTCGAAAAATCAGCGCATATTCTAATCTCTCCCGTCTTCTTTTTTACGTAAACAGCAGGTGCGGCCCAATCGCTATAGTCGACTTTTGTTAGTACGCCTATTTTTTCTAGTCTTTCAAGCTCAGCGTCAATTTTATCAATAGCCGCATAAGGCGCGTTTCTCTTCTTTTTGAACACCGGAGTCACATTTTCTTTTAATTTGATTATCGCCGACGTTTTGGTACATCTGCCCAAACCTTCAGAGAATACTTCCGGGAAATCTTTTTTTTATCTCCTCCATTAGTATTGTTGTCACGTCAGACGAGTCTTCTCTTATATTTTTACAATAAGAATTTATGGGAAGGTCCCACAAATTAAATTCACTCATTCAGTCAGTGCCAAACAGATTATTCGTTCCTTTCATAACGAAAGTTTTTAGTCTTTTTGTTTGGTTGTGAAAGTTTACGTTGAGAATTAGCTCACCTTCAAATTTGATCCTCTTTCCAGTCACCGTTTTAGCCACTTTACTAGTCTTCATCAATCTTGGTTTATTTAACTTGTACCAGGTTTTCATATTTATGATACTTATATCCGATCCACTATCGAGTTGCATTCGCACCGGTTTTTTAGATATTTTCACTTCTAAATATTTTCTAACGCCGTGGTTTTGCTCATATGATCTGGTTAATTTTACCTGCAATTTAGGTCTAAATCTACACTTAGACATTTTGTGACCTAGCTTATTACAGTGTCTGCATTTTTTAAATTTGAACGGACAGTCACTGCGCCAGTGCTATTCTCCACAAGCATAGTAAGCTTGGGGGGGGTCTTTTTTCAAAAACATTTTAATTTCCCCCCAAGGGCGAATGATTTCTTCGTCTTGGAGACGGCGACCGAAAGTGTGACTTGCGATTTATCTTTTTTACATTGGCTACAGCGGATTCCTGTATTTTTTTTTTTTTTTTTTGCGTCTTCTTTAATACTTATACATTTCTGGCAATAATCCGCCAGATTTTGCAGAGATATGTTTTGTTCGTTCTCCAACTTTGTCAAAATTTTTCTCCTCATCTCGCTGTCTTTCCCTGACACCAGACCTTGCACGAAAATTAAACATTTAAAATTGTTTGCAGTTCTGCAAGTCTGAAATCGTCGCAGTTTTTCTTAACTACCGCGGCGAACTTGGTGTAATCTTCAGCCTCGTTCTTTTGCAGATTTAGGCATCTCCACCTTTTATGGAACAAGGATAACCTAGGGCTAAATAATTCTTTTAATAGTTTTACAGCCTCATTGAATTCTAGATCCCTTGTTTTTTTTTCGGAAGGATGAAGTCCGTGAATTTGTTATGTTCATGCGTGCCTAATTTCCTGAGGAGTAACCTGATTCTTTTCTCCGAAGACCATGACTTACAGTCGATTTCAAAAAAGTCCTGGTATCTATGGTAATACCTTTCAAAAGTTTTGTCTTCGTCTGGATTATAATTGAAAGTTTCAATAGTCGACCAGAAGGTGTTCTGGGAGAACGTACTCTCATCTGAGTTTTTATTCTTCTCTAGAACTAACTCTACGAGTCCTTCTTGCCATTTTGTTGTTTTTTGTCACTTTCTTGACGTAACTGCATCATCTTCTCCTGTAGTTCCAATTGCTGTTTTTGGAATTTTTCCTCCATTCTTTCTTGTATCTGTAATTTCTGTTGCATTTGACATTTCAACAGTTCTAACATGGACGCTTGAAATTGTTCCATTATTACAATTCTTTATACCGAGGGGAAAAAGACCGAAATTTCAACCTCCTCAACAGAAAAAAAATTCACCACAGACAAAAATAGAAAGATATAACTTACGCTTTCTTTGCCGTGTAATAATTCTCGTCAACGCAGTTAATGGTGTAGTACGTATATTTTACAGAAGTACTTTCGCGTATGACCTGCGAAACTTTTTTCTACGTCCAATTGAAATGTTTGTGTAAATTTGAAATTCTTCGTCCGCTATTGTATTGTGGGACGTGTTTTGGTTTCTTCTTCTTTGAGATCTCTTCGTCACCACCGTTATGTTTGGGACGAATTTTGTTTCCACTTCTGCGTAAATTCGAAGCAATTCGAAGTAACTTTGTCGCCACTATTATGTTGTGTGACGAATTTTGGTTTTCACATCCGCGTAAATTCGAAGTAATTTAAAGTATCTTCATCGCCACTGTTAATGTCGTGGGACGATTTTTCCTTCCAACATCTTCGTCGCCACTGTTATGTCGCCAAGTATAAATGATTAACTCAACAATAGAATCAGAATATAAGTTGTATTCCGCGGAAAGACAGTTAGTATGTACAGAAGTGATTAGTAATATTTACAATAGAAAGATACAAGAGTCCAATCCGTCGTAAGACGTGTGTATACGTGATTACTTCCGGTACGCCACCGGAAGTGTGACTAACTCTTCACTGACTCGCACTGACTCTTCAGTTACTCATTAGAGACTCTCAAGTGACTCTCTACGACTCTCTTGTAGAGAATCCACCATTGCTATATATAGCAATGGGAACAGTCCATTTGTAGTCAAATAGGAGCTGCGCCCTAACAATTAGTAACAGTCGAGCTGGCACATTTAGAATATGACAATTTAGTTTGTGAATCTGTTGTCCGTATAATTATAAAAAAATAAATGAATATAATATGATGGGGTTATTTGGTGTGATTCTGTGTAATTATGAAAAAAAAAATGTCTAGTGCACCCCTTTTACAGTGAAACTAATCAAAAGTAACCACAGCTTCTTTTCTCGCGCATCCTGCTTGTGGAACTCCCTTCCATGTATTTGCTTCCCTGACAGCTAAAATCTACAAAGAATTTAAATGTAATGTCAATTGATATCTTCTATCTTCTTGACTCGCATCCTTTCCCTGACAACCCTTGTACAATGTTTTTTTCCTTGTCCACTCTACTCTCATACAGCTCTCTTCACAGCAGGTTTCTCATCCTTCTCTTACCCATTTTCTGCACCCCACATGTAACGTGTCTCTTGTTCTTAACACTCTCCTCTTATATAGTTCCCTGCGCACCAGTAGCAATACTGCCTTGCTTTGGGTGAAATGATTATAAAAAAAAATATCAATTCAAAATATTATGAACTCCAGCAAAAAAAGACATTTTAAAAGAAAAGTGTGTATACAAAACTCCTCATCAATGGGCGTATATTTGTGAATATAAAAAAGTAAAGATCTTCAAGAAGGGTTTAATGTTACAATGAAAATTATGAATAATATATCTAATATATATACATATATGAATTTACTCGAGCCACGAGATTAGCAACTGTGACACGATAACTACGCGTATATTAAGGTGGATTTGTAAAACATGTATTTTATTATAATAGATTAAAATAGAAAATGATTAAGAATAGAAAAATAGTTTAAAAACATGTGTTTTGTTTAACCAAAAAAAGAAGAGGAAAAAAATAAATAAATAAACGCTTTTTCTTTTATAAGGAAATTTGTGGAAGAGAAAAGGGTATCAGATTACTGTTAAATCCTACCAGTCTTCCAATAAATATTTGACTAAGTGATTTGATGTGATAAAAGATAAAGTTTAGGAAATAGATTTTTGAGTGACCAGGTCAAAAACTGTCTTTACTGTATCTTGATCACACATTAAGAAAAGATAATAGAATTCTCCCTTTCTCCAGGCAATAAAAAAAATGCCTGGTTACGGGTAAAGTGCCAGGGCTATAAAAACATCCGGCGGCCTTCACACGAAGATTTATTAAGATAAAAAGTTTTTAAAAATCCTGGAAAATACTTGGAGGCTTAGTGCAGACATCCCGTTTACACATCAAAGGAAGTAAAATTTAAGTACCTTGAAATTTTGGACTTACAGTCACCAATGCTTATCTTTTGTTTTAAGCCGATCGTCTAGTGGAGATTATTTTAATATAAATACAAGTGATTTTTCCGAGCCGTTCAGTTGAGTCAATTGAGTTAGTTCAGCCGGGCGTGTACTTGAAGTAGAAACTCCGTTCGTCTGGTTCGGTCGGTTCGGCATTTGATCTCCGTTAATTAGAGTTAGAGCTGAATGTCACATCGCCTGCCCCAACCGAAAAGACTAACTCTGAACAAAATAAAGCATCGACTTAACTCATCCAAGTTCGTTTCTTATAGTTTATCTTGTACCCCTAACTTGAGACTTCGACTTTTTCAATCAACCCCCGGCAACATCACAGCGTGGAGAACGGCCACCGGAGAAATTGTTCGGACCGCCACTGAGGTGTTACAAACTAGGTCCCACCCTTTTACTGTGGAACCAATAAAATGTAAACGTAAGTTCTACTCCATCAGCTTCTTTTCTCGCACTTCCTACCTGTGGAATTCCCTTCCATTTACTTGCTTCCTCAACAGCTACAATCTCCAAGTCAATAGTCATCTCCTATCTCACTAACCTGCATTCTCCCCCCCCCTCTCTCTCTCTCTCTCTCTCTCTCTCTCTCTCTCTCTCTCTCTCTCTCATATGATTCTTTCTCCGTCAACTCTATCCTCATCAGTATTCTCATCCTTCTCTGACCCACTTCCTGACACCCCCTATAACCTGTCACACTTTCTCATAACTTTCCTCCGATGTAACCCCCTGCAAAACGGTGGCAGTAAAATGCCTTGCTTGGGGCGATATGATGATAAAATAAAATTATCTTCTACCGAGCGCCCATAGCTCAGAGGTAGAATCGTCGACTGATGCCAATTCGGTCGGGTTTCAATCCTGGGTAAAATCAATCGGATGTCTTACCGTACTGATGAGCTGTGATACAGCGAAACAGATCTGTCTGCGGATGACTGTTATATATGTATATACTTATTTTAAACTTTTAATTTATATGCGGAGGTGGACTTTATTCCACATTCTTGTACGTATTTTATTTTTTATTTGTTTTTGTTTTACCAGTTGTGACTATGTGCCAGTTCACAAGAGAAAAAAGAGTAAGTTTTGGCCTGGAGCTCTGCTGGACAAACTTCAGCCCTGTTACATGGCACAGGATGGGCGCCCACCGAACGATAGAAAGCACCCTTTGTTTGAAATAATTCGTCCAGAAACACCCGTTCAAAAACCAACCATGAAACTCCCGCCTTTTGCACGTTATACAATTTACGGAGATGACAGGAAAATTTGAGTCGTAATAAACATAATATATTTTAGCTTGGCCTTAGAAAATCTGGATTTTTATATATATATACATACATATATATATTGTTAAATTATTATGTTTAATCGTGAACCGCTCTAAACATCGTATTTTGGTTTTAATTTCAGGTGAAAATAAAGACAAAAATTCTCCAACATTCGGATCATTTTTTATTAAGTTGGGTCTAAGCTTTCGGCTCACATGAGCCATCTTCAGAGAGGTTACAGAGACGTTAACATAAAACATCCACCATCAGCGACGATTTTATCTTGTGTTGACATAAAACTTTGCAAAGCAACAATAACGGTTACCAAAAATAGCAAACGCAGTTCGTAAATTTGTAATGCGGTTCTATGACGTCACACCGCGTGAGAGCATCAAATGATAACAGGACCATATATTTAAATTCAATGTAATGTGTTATGACCAGATTTAAACGTGGTTTTATTAAGTGTGTGCTGTTTGGATTTAATGTAGATGGCCTCCAATATCTGCAGATTCCTTTTACTGTGTGTATGAGTGAGGATTATTGTATTGTTGACTAAAATCTGTCTGATATTACCTACATGACTATGTTTTTCTAAGAAATTTTGTTTAAATGTACTCTGATCAGAAAAGTGACAGGTAAGTCTACGGGAGAGCGTGAATCTCTGAAGATGGCTCATGTGAGCCGAAAGCTTAGAACCAACTTAATAAAAAATTATCCGAATGTTGGAGAATTTTTGTCTTTATTTTCAAAAATTAAAATTAAATTAAATTAAATTAAAGCTAAAACACGATGTTTAGAATGGCTCATGATTAAACATAATAGACATTCATTGTCTCTTATATTTGACAGGATATGTTTAGAAAATTATCTGCTGCCTCGATACAATATATATATATATATATATATATATATATATATATATATATAAACTAGCAGTATGGCCCGGCGTTGCTCGGGTGTAATGAAAACTTTAAAACTCATCCATGGTCCTGGAGCTCAGACACAGCTCAAAGAATATTTGTGTGAAGTTTGGTGAGAATTGGGTAAAAAAATTGTGAATTTGTCTAAAGGACATACAGACAGTTAAACAGACACACACACAAACATTTTGCCTTATATATATATATATATATATATATATATATATATATATATTATCGGTTTTCTGCATTTTTGTAAGAACTGCAACCTTGAAACTTCTGAATATGGTTTCTTATGTCTTTGTCTATGAGTGTATCAAATTTGATTAAAATCGCACCACTCCTTCTAGAACCCGATTTTTTCGATTATCGATATTTATCGGGGGTACCTCAGCACAAAACCTAGCTAAGAACGCTCGCAGACACTTATTGTACAACTGTGTAAATTTTCAAGAAAATCGGTTCAGCTGTTTCGGAGTCTATAGGTAACGGATGCACACACACACAGAGACAAAGTTCCCTTTATATATATATATATAAACAAGTTTGATTAAAAAGGACTGAGACGTTCTGTTTGTTCAATTTTGTTGTGTGTTTTTGTCTCCCCGCCCACAATTTTCGGATGTGTTGAGCATCAGGCTCGAATTTGCAAATAAGCTGTCCAAACGTTTGTCTATACCCTGAATAATTTAGTGCGTTCTGGTGCAGTGAATATTGGCTGGGAACTAGAAATTCGAGAGCCGAGTTCGAATTCCAGTTGAATTCACTTACGCTTAAATACCCTTGGGAAATGTATAAATCCGTTTCTTTCCTCCAATTATGGGTTAAATAGCAGGACAGATTGGGTTCTATAGCCTTAGTTAACAACCAGTCTACAGCAGAATGTAATGGCAACCTACTGCGGGAAAATATACTTCACGGCCAGTCATGTCTCGAAAGAGACATGATCGCACTAAGCGTGTATCACCTATGGCAATTAACAGACTGAATACTGATAAAATTAGATTATATGTACTACAAGATAGCCTCTTCTGGTGAATTATGTTTTATTTAATGTGGGCTGTTTTTTACTATTATTATTAATAATTCTGCTTGTTCCTTCCTTAGTAACTGCATCCGGGAGCAAGGCCTCTGATTGGGAGAGCCTATAGCATTACCGTATCAGTAGCAGCGTAGGCTGGTAGTTGTAGCAGTAATTGAGTGTGTATATGTGTGTGTACTGTACAATATAGTAAAAATAGGTAGGTTTTTTGTCGTATCCCGCGACCTAAAAACGAAATTTCTGGCCTCTATATCCTTGGCCATTACTCAGTCGGCCTTTTCTATTTACAATGGACACAGGAGCCATGATTTTTCAGTAATAAAAAAAATTCTCTTTCAAAATCTCTCACAAAATCGCGTACAGTATTTTGGTTATGGTCTGTGCATACACCGCTTAATATAAGATTGCAGTAAAGTAGCTTCTGTGGACATTACTTTTATAGAAGTTTTAATAAAATTACACTCTGTGTTAAAATAACGATAACACTGTTATCGTTATTTTATTATCCAATACCTTTATGTTTGAAGACGTTACTATCATTTGTAGTATGACAAAGTAAAATTATCCTTCCGTGGATAAGGATACGAACCTGCGACCCCTATCCACATAGGATAAATTTATCGTAAATAATCAGGCCGGTAGAAATAAATATATAATACTGTTTGTTTATAAACAGAATATCTACTTAAATACGAGTATCGATCAAAAATAATGTTCAAACAAATCATTTGAAATTGTCGGTTGTTTATAAGCAGTTTCGTTAATCTTCGTTAATTTCCGTAACATGATGACTATCGTAAATAATCAGGCCGGTAGAAATAAATATATAATACTGTTTGATTATAAACAGAATATCTACTTAAATACGTGTATCGATCAAAAATAATGTTCAGACAAATCATTTCAAATTGTCGGTTGTTTATATCCAAGTTTCGTTAATCTTCGTTAATTTCCGTAACATGATGACTATCGTAAATAATCAGTCCGGTAGAAATAAATATATAATACTGTTTGATTATAAACAGAATATCTACTTAAATACGAGTATCGATCAAAAATAATGTTCAGACAAATCATTTGAAATTGTCGGTTGTTTATAAGCAGTTTCGTTAATCTTCGTTAATTTCCATATATAAGCCAACCTTTCCTGAAGATCTGGTTAAGTTTGACCTAGGTAGGTTTGTTGGCTCTTTAGGTTATCTATTTTGTCTGCTCTGCTTACGTATTGAGCGCTTTTTTTTTTCTTGTTATAGATTACTCGTCTCGGGTTTTTTTCTTTGGTCTCCGTACTTTGACTGATGTTCTCGTGCTTAGCTCTTTCTTTTTTTACATCCATTTTTTCCTTCCGCGTATATACTCGGAGGGTTTTCCGAAACGAGTATAGTGATAAGTTTACATATATATATATATTTAGTGTGTCGAGGCAGTAAATAATCTTCTAGACATATCCTGTTAAAGAGACAATGAATGTCTATTGTGTTCTAGACGTCGTATTTTGGCTTTAATTTCATTTGAAAATAAAGACAAAGATTCTCCAACATTTGGATAATTTTTTATTATTTTTTGAGCCATTTTCAGAGAGATTATTAAGACGGTAACACAATAACATCCACCATCAGCGACGGTTTTATTCTGTGTTGATATAAAACTCCGCTTGGCAACGGCAATAGTTACCAAAAATAACAAACGCAGTTCGCAAATTTGCAATGCGGTTCTATGACGTCACACCGCGTAATAGCGCGAAATGACAACAGAACCATTTAATTTCAACTTAAATTAAAGCCAAAATACGACGTTTAGAACGGCTCATGATTAAACATAATAGACATTCATTGTTTCTTAACAGTACATGTTTAGAAAATTATCTGCTGCCTCGATACACTATATATATATATATATATATAAACACAAAAATAAATAACATAAATCAACTGTTACGAAAGAGAAATGTTTGTTTTTATTTACACCTGAAATTAAAGCCAAAATACGACGTTTAGAACGGCTCATGATTAAACATAATAGACATTCATTGTCTCTTATATTTAACAGTATATGTTTAGAAAAAAAAGAAAAAAAAGAAAAAAAAAATATATATATATATATACACACATACACATTCATGACTTGTTACGTTGATTTGAGGAATATTAGCTGATTTAAAGTAGAATTAATGTGATTTAAAAAATATTTTCTTTAAGTATAAAATAACACAGAAATTGAATTTTTAAAACAAACAGTAGCAGTGATTACGTACTTATTGACCTTATTTGCTAATCACTTAACAAGTACTAAAAGAAAAGATGCTGACTGATTTATACGGAGACTATCTATTAAAACATACGAATGGCCCTAGAGGGTTAAGGTATCATATTTGATACAGTATTTCCCTATAAGGAAACATTTGGTATTTCCCTATAAGGAAACATTTGGTATTCATTGACTGAGCAGTCAGTACTGCTTTCATTTGAAATTTATAAAATATTTCTCTTAAAAAATTTTTCAGGAAAATATTTCTTTCAAGGCTTGTTTTCATACTGTATCAAATATGATACGAATGGCCCTAGAGGGTTAATAATATATGGTTAAGGCTTCTACTTGTCATAAAGTGGGGGATCAGTTCTATATTGTTATGAAGTAATAAACAGATCCCCCACTAATTACTACTTAACCCTCTAGGGCCATTCGTATCATATTTGATACAGTATGAAAACAAGCCTTGAAAGAAATATTTTCCTGAAAAATTTTTTAAGAGAAATATTTTATAAATTTCAAATGAAAGCAGTACTGACTGCTCAGTCAATGAATACCAAATGTTTCCTTATAGGGAAATACCAAATGTTTCCTTATAGGGAAATACTGTATCAAATATGATACGAATGGCCCTAGAGGGTTAAGAAAATGTCGGATGACCTTTTTTTATATATAATTTATCAGTATTCAATATTCTTTTTAAAAAAAGTTAGAAAATATTATCCGTATTCTAATTTCATGAATGTTGACTAAGTTTGGTATTGTCGTGGGCTCTTATCTTCTGATAATGTCGTATATGATCGACCATATGAAAAAAAAAACCGTACGTTATAATATGTTTATAGACATAGAAAAACATTAATTTTTGAAAAAATTTGGTGCAAAATGCTATTCAAATTTTGGTTAGTAAATATAGTTTTCACTTAATAACTATCATTTAAACAGATGGAAGCAATGCAAAATTTTAAAAGAGTTATATATATATATATATATATACTAGCAGTATAGCTGAGCGTTGCACGGGTGTAATGAAAGCTTTGAAACTAATTTATGGTCCTTTGGACGTTGGCACGAAGGACAAAAAATCCAATAGTTGTTTCCAGTTAAAACGAAACCGTAGACTGAAAGAAAAATGAATGGATGTAAGTCAAATTTTGATTTCCTGGTATCGATATCAAATAAGTTTTTTTCGTCGTAAACTGAATTTTGAAGGCTAAATAAGTCATCTGATAAATGGTATCATGGCTGAGACTAAGAACTACAATTATACCTACTTAGAGCCAAACCCGAAGCAAAAACTAAAATAAAAGAGCTGAAAAAAATACAGACATACAGATGATAAACAGACACACACACAAACATTTTGCCTTTATATATATATATATATATATATATATATATTATCGATTTTCTGCACTATTGTAAGAACTGCAACCTTGAAACTTCTGAAAATCGTTTCTTATGTCTTTGTCTATGAGTGTATCAAATTTGATTAAAATCGGACCACTCCTATAACCCGATTTTTTCGATTATCGATTTTCGATATTTATCGGGGGTACCTCAACACAAAACCTAGCTAAGAACACTTGCAGACGCTTATAGTACAACTGTGTAAATTTTCAAGAAAATGGGTTTCGGAGTCTATCGGTAACGGACACACACACAGACAAAGTTCCATTTAACGAAAACAACTCTTGCAAAAATTCCTTATCCATTGCATTTTTTTTTTCTTAAGGCAACAGTGTCGTTAATAAATCTTATTTATATAAGCAATTAAGTGCTTTTCTAATTAAATAATGTCATAGTTTTATTGCATTTTCTTTATTTTTACTATTTGAAGCAGATTTTCGGGAAATGAGTAGGTTTTTGGAAAAAAATGATTTACATTCCCTAAGGACACCTGCTTTTAAATTTAAAAATTATGTCGACGCTGACGCAGGAAAAAAAGTTTTAACTGAAATTTCGAATGTCTTAGAAATATTTAAAATAAAAAAAAAGGTATTTCCTATTAAAAATAGCAACATTTATAAACGACAAAACGGTTTATTATTATTATGTTTCGGGCTCTTTTTATCGTGCTATGCTGTTTTTTGTTTTTGTTTTTGTTTGTTTTTTTTTCAGCAAAAAAGTGGAGGTGCGTAGATTCGCTCCTCAAAACAATTGTGAGTGTATGAACACAATAGTTGTATGTGGATATAAATAGATAAATGTATGTGTGAAGAACACATTTATTAGTATATATATATGTATGGATGTGAAGATGTCTGTAAGGTTGAAAATATATGCGTATTTTGTATGTGTGAGAATTACTAGCGTACTTACATATATATATATATAACACTCTTTATACGCGCGGAAATCCCGTCTTTATGAAATGTATATATGTGAGTATACGAACACAAGATCCGTATGTAGACATGAAAGAGTGTAGGTCGGTAATTATGAATATAAGCATAAACACAGTCACATTTGTATATGTATATGGGGATGTGTGCGCATGTGTGTATGTGGAGATAAGTTAGTGTACATGGACGGGTTAATTTATGGGGTTACACATATATACGTATCCATGGAATTAGAAGTAAGCGGTTAATGACTTAACGGTCAGCATCTTTACGACTGGTCTGAATACCCCCAGCTGATCTGACGCCAATGCCTCTGTCCTGACTCTCCTTTCCTTATTCTCTCTTTTTTTTTTTCATTTTTTATTATCTTTCTCTTCAGTTAAAGGAAATGCTTAGTCCGACAAAAAATGAATTATAATTTATAACCAATTTAAATGACGTGTTGAGTTTTCCTTTCATAGAAAAAATTGTCACAACCAATCGGCGTTAGTTTCGTCAGGACAACTTAAAAGTTTTTGTCGGTGTCTAAGAATGCGCTTACGCATCAGGGATTGTCCTGTTTTTTGTTTTTTTGTTATTGTTTTGCTGACGTTTTTCAATATTTGTGTTGCAATTGTGAGCATCAGATTTTTTTTTTCTCTTGACGAATATCGGTTACCTTTCTTCTCTTCTACTTGTTATCTTTTGGTTTTCTGCTGATTGTTTAAGGAGTGCTGGATTTCGGTGATATATCATTTTGTGGTGTTTTGACCGCTTAGCTTTAAAGGTAACAGTTGAATATGTATGTATTTTTGAGCCCGCGTGCACACGTTTGCTTACACATTCAGGCACATACACAATTGACAACAACAACGACGCGGGTGTTAATTGTGTACGTGTTTTTTTAATGTAAATTAGTGCTTTTTTTTATGACAGATTGTTTTTATTTCCATTTTTTTTTTCTCTCTCTCTTTTCGGATGTGCGTTGTGGTGCATTGGATATCGGCTTGGAACGAGAAATCGAGGAGCCGAGTTCGAATTCCAGCTGATTTCATTCACTTACGCGCAAATACCCTTGGGAAAGGTATTAACCCGTCTATTCCTTCCAGTTATGGGTTAAATAACAGGACAGATTGGGTTCTATAGCCTTGGTCGGCTACCACTCTACTGCAGAAAGCAGTGGCAACCTACTGCGGGATAATCTTCTGCCCAGTCAGTCATGTCTCTTTCGAGACATGATCGCCCAAGCGTGTATCACGTATGGCACTTAACTGACTGACTGACTGTTATTTATGGATGGACTTATATTTTCAATTACTCTTTGATAATGGCTTAAGTCCATCCAACGCCACTATTTCGTCACTGTCTTCGGCCATCCACCACGGTAGGGATGGACTTATATTTTCAATTTAATTCTCTTTATTGTTAATAGCTTAAATGTTCTATATTTACTGTGTGTTAATATTTACTCTTTGATAATGGCTTATGTGAGCCGAAAGCTTAGACCCGATAAAAAAAAATCAACAATTACTGTGATTTTTTTTTTGTCTTTCAACGATATCACCATCAAGTATATCAGACGGTATGAACGGATCCTACACAAAATTAATAGACAGAACTTGTCTATATTATTCAATGAAACTTGCATTAATGAAAAAATGCTGCCAAAATACACACACTATATATATATATATATATATATATATATATATATGGGAGAGTGAGTTGGCTTTAGTTTTGTGAAGTTTTGACATGATGTGTGCTTATGAAATGTTAGTGCCAACTAATAATTTGTACATGTAAGTTATATAAAATACATCTTATTGCGTCTTGCAATTAGTGCGGGTGTGTGAGAGAATAAGATGAGATAGAAAACCGCGACACCGCGTTAGCATGGCGCTACCGCGGGCAGCTGAAACTGCTGTGTGTAGCACGTGTCTGCTATTTATACATCCCGAGAAGAAGCGAGCAAACAAGATTATCACGTGATTTTCGCGT
>JBBBDQ010001073.1:170000-200000 GCA_037127315.1 Ascarosepion bandense
CTGTAATGTTTAACTGTTTATGTATCTCACTAAATTAGCAAAAGAAGTTTTTGTGGAATGTCTTTTTCACACTTCTCAAATATGTAAGGTTACCTAACTTATGTTTTTTTAACGTGTCCAATATGGGCGTATAGTACTTCAGGAATTTGCTCGGCCATATACAACTGTTACTATATCGTCGGCTTCCTTACATTCACCTCAACGCAAATATCCCTCCAGCTTTGGATTAAATAGGACTTATTTTTTCTGTCACATGGACTCGCATGAAAAAAATTTATACAATAGATATAATATACGATTAATTAGCTATAAAAACAAAACAGACAAAAACCAATTAGTCTTACTTCATTTAGCCAAAGCTTTCATTCAAATCGCAATTTATCTTCATGATTGTGTACCCAGTAAACAGTCGTCAAATCGATTTTTTTTTGTTCCCAAAAGAAACGGAACATCAAAACAACTGTTCCCCCCCCCCCCCACCTTGACACCAATGTTTTTTTGTTTTTTTTTTTGAAAAGCGATGATTCTTGACTTTAGTATTGTTGAACGATTAAATTATAATTATGAGCAAAGGTACTGAAATAAAACAAACATACAATGAAAGGGTATCTATACATTTTTTTGGGGGGGGGGGTGTTCACAAAATTTACATGAATAAGTTTGTATTTATAACGAGCAGTTCAGCCCGGTTTCACTCGGGTAGTTAAAGGAATAAGAATTTAAAAAAAAAAAAACAATGAATTTACATCTTGTAACACTCCACCCACATCTATTAAACTGGTGAAGAGGCTCATCCCTTGTTTCCTGTTTAGGATGCGGTTTCTGGTTTTCTCTTTTCTAATCTTCTCACTCTTATGTAACCCCCTGCACATCAGTGGCATTAGCGCCTTGGTTGGGGTGATATGATTTAAAAAAAAAAAAAAAAAAAATTTGCTAACTATGTAGAACGTCTATTGAATTAGGGTGGGAGGGGGTGGACAACGTAGATATAGATTAAAGTGGGGGTGATCGATTCTATATCATAATCAATACATAAACTGATCCCTGATTTTGTAGGGGTGATAATGTATAATTTTCTATCCCTAATTTTGACTTTCTGAAAAATTTCAAGGTGTCGTTAACGTTTACATCTGAGCGCAACTCCTGTCGAGCTAGACTGCAAAATGCAGACGCTAAGCCGAATCTATCAAACGAATACTTACACAACGTCCACCCTCGTCACTTTTATAGATATTCTAAAAACTCATGCCATTAAAAACAACTGCAATGCAATGGCCATCACTCAGCAATTTCCAAATAAATCAATATGAAGTTTTTTTTATTCGTAAATTTATAAATATTTATTAAATTATGTGAACTATCAGAAAAACCTTATTTACCATTTTACAAAGTTCGAACCAATTGGCAATTAGCCAACCATTCCAATAAATACTCTAATATATGTTTATTTTTGTTGACAATTCTCAATAATAATAATAAAAATAAAATAAAATGTATAAATTCACTTTTATGTGTTACGGTATATTTAAGATTCCAATTTTTAATTTGGATAAACATTGTAGAGGAGTGAAGGCAGTTAACATAATAGTGGTATCAAAGGGAAAGCTGTCCTTATGAAAAATATGTTTGTTTGTTTATTTTTCTTTGGTTGGTATGAAGGTACAAGTGTGGCGGCGTACCGGGGCCGTGGCTTGCTGTCCCCTTTGTCAGGATCGATCCTGGTCCGAGACCAAGCCGTCGGCCCACACCCATTGGTCGTTGAAGTTGACCTTTTCAACGATAATCTCCCTTACCCAGGTGTGATTTTTTTTATCTTAACTCTTAAGCTGAATTATCACCGGGGCATTTCAGTCAAGCTAAACCAAGACGATTACCAGCACACAATTTTGGAAATAAAATGGACGACGGTTGAATAAATCATTAAATAGCATGCATATATATATATGCTAAGATTTTTTTTGGCTAGCTGTGTTTTGCTGGATAGTAACAATCGTATTGTGTGATTTTTTTTTCTTTTTTAACCAAGAGGTGGTATAATGGTTAGCAAGCTTGTCTCGCTAGAACTATTGCAATTAAGTAGTGAGTTCGATCCTCACTGGGTGCTCCATACTTTCGGCCTTGTGCCACATCTAAGCTGTGCTTAGTAAATTACAACCAATTCGAAATCCTGGGAAAACGAATCCCTTTCCGACAAACAAAATAAAATCGCCTTTAACCCTTTTTCATCCGTAAAAAAAAAAAAAATAAATAATTAAAAAATAGCCATCTTGTATGACAATATTTAACATGACGTACAGACTAAGAAGTATTTTTCGTTCGTACGCCATGTTAAATATTGTCATACAAGATGGCTATTTTTGTGGGAGAGGTAACAACTCAATCTTATTTTCAATTTGGTCATATACACAAAACCTGTTGAGAATCTCCCAGAAGGATTAACGATCAGTCGGTTAAGTGCCATACGTAATACACGCTTGGGTGATCATGTCTCGAAAGAGACATGACTGACTGGGCAGAAGATTATCCCGCAGTAGGTTGCCATTGCTTTCTGCGGTAGACTGGTTGCCGACCAAGGCTATAGAACCCAATCTGTCCTGTTATTTAATCCATAACTGGAGGGAAGAGACGGATTAATACCTTTCCTAAGGGTATTTGCGCGTAACTGAATGCAAGGAATTCAACTGGAATTCGAACTCGCCTCTCCGATTTCTCGTTCCGAGTCGATATCCACTGCGCCACAACGAAAAAAAGAGTAATCGAGAGGACAATAGAAAGCGATTGACGTTGCATTTAAATTTTTGTAGACTAAATTTGACTGGAAAGCCTGAGAGCGGAAGGAAGTCTCACAAACGTTAAAACCTAAATTATTAATGACAAACGTAAATAAAAGTTCAAAATTTGAAGCAGAAACGATAGAATGATAGAGTTGAAGACTTCAGGAGAAATTGGAAACCCAAATCCTAAACAGGAAACAAGGGATAGAGCAGATCGATTCGACTATCGTCCGGTTCATACTTCTCCCCTAATTCAGAAAAGAAAACGTAAATTAATAGTGAATACAACTTCAGAGTTTCAGGTGGAAAAGTTAAAATTGTAGAGTTGAAGTAGACATTCAAAAGAACCAGAAACCTAATCCTAAAAAGGAATAAACTTTTCGAAAGCCTGGGGACGTGTGTGAAGAGGTGCCGAATCTAATCCTATTCTGTTGTAGAGTGGCTGACACATCTGCAGCAATCTCAATGATGGAATGGCTCATGGTCTGAAATGGTCTATTTAAGTAAAGCATAGTGTTACGTGTTAGTGTAACAAAAAGGAAAAAATAAAAATGATGGACCAAAACTCAGAGTTAAATAGGAAAAATATTTAATTCACAAAAACATTAGATAAAAATATTTACAAATATACAGTTTGGCATTCAAATCAAGAGACATAGAAAATGCATAGTTTACTATTGCCCAGCGAAGTGTTATGAGAAAGAAAATTTCGAACTGAACCCATCATTTCATTCATCGAAATAAATTGTTCTAGTTCCATGAGTCATGCCACTTCCAGACATCTTGGTACCTGAGATAACTTTACTAAAGTTTTGGTTCAGCTCTTGTAGCAAGAAAAACTAGAACTCACAACTCTAGATTAAGACACCGGATCCAACCAATGCTTTTATCCACTAGGTCATGTGTTCTTGAGGAGATCAGTTTATGAATTTGAAGGATTCATAAACCAATGAATTAATAACCACTTTTTTTACCGAACTCTTGTTACAATTGTTTGTTTTTCTTTACTACTCCATAAGAGAAACCCAACAATTGTTTGTTTTTCTTTACTACTCCATAAGAGAAACCCTTTTTTTTTTTTTTTAATCATTTCACCCCGAGCAAGGCGGAAACGCCACTGATGTGCAGGGGGCTACATAAATGTAAAAAGATTAATTAGAAAAGAGTGAGGAGTACAAACTAGTTAGAAAGGAACAATAGAAAGCTGAGAAAGCAGGTGCGATGACAGATACATAAGTGGAGAGAAAGGAAAAGATATACGGGGGTGGTGAGAGAGCTAGAGTCCAGTGGTTAGTAGATGAGTATTGACTTTGCATTTAAATTTCTGGAGGTTGTAGCCGTCAGGAAAACAAGAATACGGGAGCGAGTTCCACAGGTGGGAAGTGCGAGAGAAGCTGCAGGAGTAGAATTGTCGTCTGCAATTGGCTAACCTGACTTATAAGAATAATGTTCAAATATGTTAGTTAACACCAGTTTCGTAAATTTATGTATAATTTCGTAATATTACTTTTGGTTGTGTTTGTTTACATTAGATTACAAATCTGAGTAGAGAAATCATTCTATAAAAGAAATCAGAAGAGATATTTAAAGCTCAAATTGAGCTTTTTCCATCATGAAATCTTATGTAGTCTAGTGACAAGACATGTCAGATATAATGCCAGCATTGGGAGTATGCAGGTTCAATTCCTGCTGGAAGATAGAAGTCTTATTTGGAAAATATTTAACAATTTCATCCAGTGGAATTTATAAAAATGTACTGTTTAATTATAAGAAAAAAACTATCCACTCAAATACAAGTATTAATCCCCCCCCCCCCAATTATAGCATGCTTTTCATATTAATATTGTCTACATAACTGACTGACTGATGATAAAAAAAAAAGTTACGTGCCACACCTGATACATGCTTGGGCGATCATGTCTCAAAAGAGGCATGACTGGGCAGAAGATTATCCCACAGTAGGTTGCCATTACTTTCTGCAGTAGACTGGTTGCCGACCAAGGCTATAGAACCCAATCTGTCCTGTTATTTGACTCATGGCTAGATGGGGAAGATATGTACTATATTATTAAGTAGTATTTAGTGGGGGATCAGTTTATTACTTCATAACAATTGAAAACTGATCCCCCACTTTAAGCCAAAGCTATAGAACCCAATCTGTGCCGTTATTTAACCCATAACTGGAAGGAAGAGACGGATTAATACTTTTCCTCTAGGGTATTTGCACGTAAGTGAATGCAAGGAATTCAACTAGAATTCGAACTTACCCCCCCCCCCACACACTTTCTTGTTCTGAGCCGATATTCACTGCACCACAACCATTAATATTTTTATGCTAGCACAAAGTCAAAAGGCAATGGGACCAAGAGTCTGAGTGTACTAGTCTGGTTCAAATTGAACATCATGCCAGACGATGCACTTTCTCCCAACAACTGTAACTAAGGTCTGCCCAGCACAATTTCTGTATAAACTAAATAAGTGAGCTTTGGTGGTTGAACAAACAAAAATGCAACTGAGCAGGATTCTCTAATAAAAACAAAGGCACTGACAAAAAATAAAGCATAATAATAATGAAAATAACCTCAGTTTTTATGAACTTTGTATAGTTTCTGTAATTGCAATTCATAATGGCATAACATTGGCAGATATAGCTGTTAGTTCGAGTTTTGTTTAACGGCATATCAATACCTCTGTGGGTTATTTAATGCCGAATAGGTAAGTTAGTTGGTTCATTTAATCAGCATATCAACCTTCATTAGGGTCATTTAATGCTGAAAAATCGCCTTGATTTGTTTTATTTAGTTTATTTGTTTTTATATTCAAAAACGTTTTGTTGATAACTTTTTTTTTGAATAATAATAAAGGTTTTGTTGGTTACTTTTTTTTGTTGTTCAAAAAAGTTTTGTTGAATACTTTTATAGCATTTTGACCCCAGTTTGAGAGGGGGGCAACTATTTACCCATAGCTGGGACCCCAACAGGTGCTACCACTCCGACTCAGGGTGGACCTGGGGACAACAGCAATTAAGAGGTGGTTCCATGCTCCTCACAACCTTCCAATCAGAAACCTTGCTGCCAGATGCAGTTTACAGTCATACTCAGGACCTGAAAAGGTAGGGTTTAATGGGGTTTTTTTTTTTTAATGTTTGGTTATAGTGAGAAGGTTGATTTAGTCAAATTTTAATTAAAATTTTTTTACTTTAGGAAACTGAAAATGTCTTCTAGTCTTGTATTCAAAAATGTTTTGCCAAGAATTTTTTTTTCCTTCAAAAATGTATATCTTTCTATGAAAGTATTATGACATGTATTTCTATAGAAGTATTTTTATACTTTCATAGTATTTTGACCCCAGTTTGAGGGTTAGCTATTTGCTTATAGTTGGGACCCTAACAGGTGCTACCACTCTGGGTCAGAGTAGACCTGGGAACAATAGCAATTAAGAGGTGGTTCCATGCTCCTCACAACCTCACAATCTGAGGCCTTGTTGCCAGATGCAGTTTAACATCATACCTAGGACCAGGAATAAATGAGATGTCAGTGTCATTTTTGTCATAATTTAGACAATTTATTCATTGCACCCTCTAGAGAACATAAAGTCTATTTCTCTGAATTCCGGCAATCATTTTCTAAAAATGATGAAAAAAAATGCTTAATGTCAGATGCTGTGTGGTTTTAGATAATTTTAAATTTGCACAAAACCCAAGATCAAGAAAAATAGTTTGTGTGTTTTAAACATGGCTCAGGATTGAGAGGGTATCTCTGGAAGTGGCAAACAGGAAAGTTGGTTTTTACTGGCTTAAATAACATTTTTAGAGATACTATATTTCTAAATAATTTGGTTTGTTTGATTATCCAGAAAATAATTTTCTTGTCTTTAAATACACTAAAAAAAAAAAAAAAAAAAAAATTTTTTTTCTTTACCTATGCTCAAAAATTTTATTTTCATATTTTTACCTATAAACAAATTAATTTCCCTATCTTTACAAATACTTAATTAGTTTCCTTATATTTACCTACACCCAAATATGAACTTTTTCCTTACTTTTATTCCAAATACTCAGGTAGTATTAACTGTTGTACTTTTGTTAGCATTTACCATATATCCAATACTACATGAGTTGAAAAAACAATATTGCTCCCCCTTTCCCAGTAAAAAAACAATATTGCTCCCCCTTTCCCAGTAAAAAAACAATATTGCTCCCCCTTTCCCAGAAAAAAAAAACAATATTGCTCCCCCTTTCCCAGAAAAAAAACAATATTGCTCCCCCTTTCCCAGAAAAAAAACAATATTGCTCCCCCTTTCCCAGAAAAAAAACAATATTGCTCCCCCTTTCCCAGAAAAAAAACAATATTGCTCCCCTTTTCCCAGAAAAAAACAATATTGCTCCCCTTTTCCCAGAAAAAAACAATATTGCTCTCCTTTTCCAGAAAAAAACAATATTGCTCTCCTTTTCCAGAAAAAACAATATTGCTCTCCTTTTCCAGAAAAAAACAATATTGCTCTCCTTTTCCAGAAAAAAACAATATTGCTCTCCTTTTCCAGAAAAAAACAATATTGCTCTCCTTTTCCAGAAAAAAACAATATTGCTCTCCTTTTCCAGAAAAAAACAATATTGCTCTCCTTTTCCAGAAAAAAACAATATTGCTCTCCTTTTCCAGAAAAAACAATATTGCTCTCCTTTTCCAGAAAAAACAATATTGCTCTCCTTTTCCAGAAAAAACAATATTGCTCTCCTTTTCCAGAAAAAACAATATTGCTCTCCTTTTCCAGAAAAAACAATATTGCTCTCCTTTTCCAGAAAAAACAATATTGCTCTCCTTTTCCAGAAAAAACAATATTGCTCTCCTTTTCCAGAAAAAACAATATTGCTCTCCTTTTCCAGAAAACCAAAATTTAACTACTATTTTACAAACACAATTACTTTATATAGCTGACCTATATTTTAAGAACCACTTCCTCACAAAAAAAAAAAAAAAAAACTTAACTAATCTTGATAATATTGAAGTCATCTTAAAAAGAATAAAGTCAATTTTTACTGGAGAGTTTTCTTCAGGATGATAACTTGAAATCAACTAATGTTCAGATGTGGGCGGGGGGGGTGATATCTTTATAAAAAATTTGTGGGTGAAAATGAATATTTTTTTTTGCTACACAACACCTCATTTCCAAAGAAGTCTGCTGCCAACAAGAGTTCTTAATTTTTTGTCACCTGTCATTAGTAAAACAAGCTCAAACACTTATCACATCATGATTCAGAGATATCGGAGTTATTCCCAAATCTCTGTCTGTTTCATAGTTAACTTTCTGCATTTTTGAGCTAACATGGCTGATCATATCAGAATTTGTGAGTGAATACTGAGCCATCTGCTCTGAAATTACTACCTCAGTCTCTGTTGATATCGATCCACCATATTTTTCAAAAAACCAGTCAGGCCTCTCCTTTGTAAATTTCAGTTCCTCAAGAATCTTCTCTTTCAGCATACCTTTCAGATATTTACAAGCAGTCAGGTCAACTGAAGTGCCATGAATGGTTTCAGCAAGAAATTTAAGGTCATCAGGAATAATAAAAGAATTTGAAGTGGAAGAATAATTCTTGAATTCTAATTCTTCTGGAACAAAGCTCCATCTACATCGCAAAAAATGGTTTTCTTTCTTTGAAGAATGGCACCCGTTAATGATCAGGAAGAGATGTTTTGTAAGCTCTTTCGAGTTGTCTTCTTGGAGGAATTGCCCGTAGTCTTTGCCAATAGCCCAGGCATCTTGTCTTTTGCACAGAGCAATAGAGTCCACCAGAAGAACATTATCAAATACAGTGAGCAAACATTGCAATTCTTCTTGCTTCAGCAACAAACACGGCCTATGAGCAATAATTTTGACCTTTTCTAAACATTCAATAAAATATTCAATGGCTTTCTCATGAATCTCATTGTCGCTGGTGTGAAGCAATAGAATGTTTTTCTTTTCCAAATTTTGAACTGTAAAAAATAAAAAAAAAAATTAGAACAAAGAAACATAATTTAACATATTGCATTAAATGAGCAAGTCTTAAATTCTGTCCAGACAATAGTTCTTCCAGAAAACAAAAAAATTTGATGTTTGGCCATTTGTGGGGGGAGGGGGGGGTCAATCTAATAACATTTCAGCATCCCCTTTCAATAAAAAATAAAATACATTTTCAACAGTTCTTCCCCGACACCTTATTGGCTGAAGGAATTGCAGAAAATACAGTTTCATATATATATATATATATATATATATATATATATAAATAAAATAAATTTTCAAAATTTTAATATGTTGAATGAACATTGACACAAAATCCCTAAGAGAGATTTTACATCTCCTCAGCAACGTCTGTCTTTCAAAATGGAAAAAATAAAAAATACCCCCCCCCCCCGTCTCTCTTATTTTTTTTTTTCTTTATTTCCATTTTGAAAGACTGACATTGCTGAAGAGACATAAAATCTCTTAGGGATTTTATGTCAAAATGTTCATTCAACATTTTTGAATTTTGAAATTTTTTTTTTTTACTTTATATTAGCTCTGTAATTTTAATTACATTGAGCTCTTTTCCTGTATTATTTTTTTTAATATTAAAATTTTTAATGTTAATTAGGATCAGGTTCTTGGAATTTAGCTTCCTTTTCCATTTTGGATTAAATTATTTTTATAAAATAATTATATATATATATATATATATATATATATATATATAGAGGTAGAATCACCGACATGCCAATTTGGTCGAGTTTCAATCCTGGGTTAAAAGCAATCAAGTCTAACCACGCTGATGAGCTGTGATACAGCAAAACAGATCTGTCTGCAAATTACTATATTATTATATATATAATAATAAAGAGAAAGTGTGAGAAGCTATAATTATGTTTGTGTTTCAACAAATATAATTAAGGACACCTAATGTATTATACAAAAGATAAATAATACACTAAGCAAAATATATAGGGAAAATATATATGAGGGAAAAGCAACAATCTTGGCATTAAACATCACAACTCAAACTATACACACACGTGTGTGTGTATAGTCTGAGTTTTGTTTAACGGCATATCAACCTCTATAGGTTATTTAATGCCAAAAATATAGTGTTTTAAGGTATTTTTTAATGTTCAGTTATAGTAAGATGGTTGATTTAGTTAAATTTTAATGGAAAAAACAAAACCTTATTTTAGAAAAATGTCTTCTAGTTTTGTATTCAAAAATGTATTGCTGGCAATTTTTTTTGCCTTTAAAAATTCATTGTGACAATCCCCCACCCTTTAAAAGCTGTATTATTGGTAATATTTTTCCCTCAAAAATGTCTTGTTGGTAATATTAGAATAATTTTTTCCTTCAAAAAAATGTGTTATAGTAAGTTATTTTCTTCAAAAATGTATATTTTTCTATAAAAGTATTTATGTATATATTTCTATAAAAATGTATTTTTATACTTTCATAGCGTTTTGAAACCAGTTTGGGTGGGGGTTAACTATTTACTCATAGCTGGGACCCTAACAGGTGCTACCACTTCGGGTTAGGGTGGACCTGGGAACAACAGCAATTAAGAGGTGGTTCCATGCTCCTCACAACCTCCCAAGCAGAGGCCTTGCTGCCGGATGCAGTTTATTGTCATACCCAGGACCAATTAATGTGGAGAAGATTATCGCTTAAATGAGCAAAGTCATGCTGACTTCAAAGTTTCATGAAGGTAACATAAGGAATTCTTCACTCATGGCTCCTTCCTCCAAACCAAGATTTAAAAAAAAATCCCTACTCAGTTAAGTGACAAACTTCTCCACATTAATCCCCTGAAGGTCTTATTTCCATATTGAGCACTTTACAGCAAAAACCTACTTGCCAAAATATCTTTTTGTCAATAAACCACTTAAAGAAAAAAAATCTTGGCACCAAGCATAATCACAGCTTATATAAGTATATATGAAACCAGTAATACAAGAAAATGCCATTTTCAAACAAAAACTTTATTTAAATTCCCTCTCTTGTGCATATTCATGCAAACCTTTTATGAAATACTCAAACATTTAAGAACATTCCTTTTATTTTAAAGGATTTTTTTATTGCCAAGTTTGATTTACATCAGATCATTTTACCATTTTTGCATTTTCATCCAATCCGCCCTATCCATCGTATCCAATCCATTGTATCTATCGTATCTTTTGTAACTAATCCAATCCTACCTATCCAATCTAATCATCCTATATATCTATATCTATCAATCTAATCCATCTATATATCTATATCTATCCAATCTAATCCATCCTATATATCTATATCTATCCAATCTAATCCATCCTATATATCTATATCTATCCAATCTAATCCATCCTATATATCTATATCTATCCAATCTAATCCATCCTATATATCTATATCTATCCAATCTAATCCATCCTATATATCTATATCTATCAATCTAACCATCCTATATATCTATATCTATCCAATCTAATCCATCCTATATATCTATATCTATCCAATCTAATCCATCCTATATATCTATATCTATCCAATCTAATCATCCTATATATCTATATCTATCCAATCTAATCCATCCTATATATATATCTATCCAATCTAATCCATCCTATATCTATATCTATCCAATCTAATCCATCCTATATATCTATATCTATCAATCTAATCCATCCTATATATCTATATCTATCCAATCTAATCCATCCTATATATCTATCTATCAATCTAATCCATCCTATATATATATCTATCAATCTAATCCATCCTATATATCTATATCTATCCAATAATCCATCCTATATATCTATATCTATCCAATCTAATCCATCCTATATATCTATATCTATCCAAATCTAATCCATCCTATATATCTATATCTATCCAATCTAATCCATCCTATATATCTATCCATCTAATCCATCTATATATCTATCCAATCTAATCCATCCTATATATCTATCCAATCTAATCCATCCTATATATCTATATCTATCCAATCTAATCCATCCTATATATCTATATCTATCCAATCTAATCCATCCTATATATCTATATCTATCCAATCTAATCCATCCTATATATCTATATCTATCCAATCTAATCCATCCTATATATCTATATCTATCCAATCTAATCCATCTATATATCTATATCTATCCAATCTAATCCATCCTATATATCTATATCTATCCAATCTAATCCATCCTATATATCTATATCTATCCAATCTAATCCATCCTATATATCTATACAATCTAATCCATCCTATATATCTATCCAATCTAATCCATCCTATATATCTATATCTATCCAATCTAATCCATCCTATATATCTATATCTATCCAATCTAATCCATCCTATATATCTATATCTATCCAATCTAATCCATCCTATATATCTATATCTATCCAATCTAATCCATCCTATATATCTATATCTATCAATCTAATCCATCCTATATATCTATATCTATCCAATCTAATCCATCCTATATATCTATCTATCCAATCTAATCCATCCTATATATCTATATCTATCCAATCTAATCCATCCTATATATCTATATCTATCCAATCTAATCCATCCTATATATCTATATCTATCCAATCTAATCCATCCTATATATCTATATCTATCAATCTAATCCATCCTATATATCTATATCTATCCAATCTAATCCATCCTATATATCTATATCTATCCAATCTAATCCATCCTATATATCTATATCTATCCAATCTAATCCATCCTATATATCTATATCTATCAATCTAATCCATCCTATATATCTATATATTAGCTAGTCACTAATTTGCTGAAAAACAGCAAACCCTGATTAAAAAAAAAAAAAAATTTATTGCCAAAATGTTTATCTTATTAAGAGAAAAGACCAAAGTATTTATTTCATTAAACTTTTATTCTTTCTAGCACATTCAAAATTTTGGTTAAAAATCTTAGGGTGTTGGACATCACAGATGAACCAAAGATTACTATGGGTATTTTAACACCTTCCCCAACTCCAGTGAGGTAACACTGTTTCGGAAATTCTTCCAAAATTCAAGTAATTGTTATTATGGTAATAAATTTTTCCTTCAAAAAATGTGTCACGCTCTGAGTCAAGGTGGACCTGAGATTAACAGCAATTAAGAGGTAGTTCCATGCTCTTCACAACCTCCCAATCAAAGGCCTTGCTGCCAGATGCAGTTTACCGTCATGCCTGGGACCATACAAAAATTAAAGGAGAACAGCAAGTAGGACTAAGCATAAGCTCCATAAAGACTGAATACATGGTCAGTAACAAAAACATGAGCCTAAAATCTAAGCAGAATATTAAGAAATAGAAAAATTTTGTTGTATAGAAAGTAAAGAGTACTGAATTGTTACATAATATCTGTCCTCCTGTGCAGCAGCAAATACTGGACAATCTCCTCAAAGATGAAGGGACATAAAGGAACAAATGTTCTACAGCAAGATGCTGAGGATACCATGGGCCAAAAATGTGAGCAATAACAAGGTTTTTGAGAAAATGGAAACAAAAACAAAGCTTAAAATCGGGAAGCAATTTAAATTTTGGGAGCATGTAATGAGGATGAATGATTTTCCAAATCATATTATATTATGTCACAATCAGGATGTAGCCAATCATGGCTCTCCACAATTTCCTGCTTTTTATAGTTATTAATATCTTCCTTAAACCTTGCTCCACCATCCATAGGTAGTTTACGTATTATTTTCCTGTCCTTGTTTTCAATGTCATATGAGTATCAAATTTTCTAAGCCCTCTTTCCTCATTATGTCAATCTATTCATATAAATGAAAAAATGTGCTCTTGTGATTTCAACTGCTTTTTGATGTTAAGTATAAGTGTACTTTGTTTCCATTTTCTTTAAAATGGTCTTTTTTTTTTTTTTCACATGTTCAGTCTATGGTATACACAGCATCCTTCTGCAGAGAAACTTTTCTGCTTAAAGTCTCTTCATCCTCTGTCTTTAACTAGATTTTTTCTGTTTCTCAATTTAAGTTTTCAGAAGTTATTTCAATGTGCCCTCGGATTTCAATGTTGCATGTTTTTGTCTTCTCAGAGGTGAACTTACATTTTGAAAGCATTTAAACTAACATATGTGGATCCCATCACAAGAAGTACAGGTGAATTTTGCAGCCAACATTAGAAATACTTAGAAATACTTAAAATAAATGAAAATGTTGAAAACTTCGCTTAAAAAGAAAAAAAAAATTGCCGACCAAGGTTATAGAACCCAATCTGTCCTGTTATTTGACTCATGGCTAGATGAGGAAGATATGTACTATATTATTAAGTAGTATTTAGTGGGGGATCAGTTTATTACTTCATAACAATAGAAAACTGATCCCCCACTTTATGACCAGTAGAAGCCTCAATCATCTTTCAAACTATTATATTCCGTCAATCAGTTGTGCCATACGTGATAAATGCTTTTGGTGATCATGTGTTGAAAGAGACATGACTGACTGGGCAGAAGATTATCCCGCAGTAGGTTGCCATTGCTTTCTGTGGTAGACTGGTTGCCGACCAAAGCTATAGAACCCAATCTGTCCTATTATTTAACCCATAACTGGAAGGAAGAGACGGATTAATACCTTTCCCAAGGGTATTTGTGCATAAGTGAATGCAATGAATTCAGCTGGAATTCGAACTCGGCTCCCCGATTTCTTGTTCCGAGCCGATATTCAATGTACCACAACGCATATCCACATTTTTTTTTGTATATTATACTAAATAAGGTCACACGAGCATATTTTGTTTCTGTAGGGTAGGGGGATGAATTTACAACGTATTTACA
This sequence comes from Ascarosepion bandense, assembly GCA_037127315.1. Taxonomy (NCBI): domain Eukaryota; kingdom Metazoa; phylum Mollusca; class Cephalopoda; order Sepiida; family Sepiidae; genus Ascarosepion; species Ascarosepion bandense. The sequence goes on from JBBBDQ010001073.1 coordinate 184,589, forward strand.
TAAGCAACTGAAACCCACACACAAGCATTTATAAGATTTAATAAAAATGATTATTACTGGTTGCAAAATCTTCTGTAAAACTCAAAATTTACCAAATTTTGTTCATTGATTCACTGTTAATGTAAACTAGCTTCCACATAATTAACCTAGAATTTTCATTTCAATTGAAGAAGAGTTGGAACTTACATTTTAGTCTGCCAAGCTTTACAGCCACGTATAGAATCAGGAGGGTCAAGATGCCAATAAAAAGACCGCTCACCACCAGTGGCATGTTTTTCAGGATTGTGGGGGTGGTACAATTTTCTGGAAATTAAAATTTATAAAAACAGATTGACATAAGTACGCAGATTCAAACACACATGTATAGAAAAGAAAGGGCACAGAAAGCATACACACATGCATACTGAAAAACCTTTTTTTTTTTTTTTAATCGTGTCACCCCAAGCAAGGCATTCCACTGCCACTATAGCGCAGGGAGTTATATAGAGGGAATGGGTATAGGAAATGTCAGAAGGAGGGTGATAGACAACTTGGGATGTATATAGGGAGAGAGTGTCTATTGACCTTACATTTAAACTCCTGGAGGTTGTAGCCGTCGGGGAAGCAAGCATGCGGTAGGGAATTCCACAGGCGGGAAGTGCGAGGAAAGAAGCTGTTGGAGTAGAAATTGCGGTTACATTTCATTGGTTTCACTGGAAAAGGGTGAGACCTAGTTACTTTGGTCCATTAGCTCAGGAGGTGAAACTAAAAACCATGTAGGCAACATGACTTAACAGGAGATTCAAGAATGCAGTTGTTCAGTCTAAAAATCTTTCAAAGTTCCAACAGCAGAAGCAATCACTTCCATTATAAATAATGAAGCAAGCTATAGAAACTGAATATAATAATGACAAAGACACAAAGCCTAGTGAATATAGACATTAGTTAGTTCCAATGACTTGACCCAAAGAGTTTTGAGTTCAATTCCAGGCTACAGCAGTGGAGAAAAAAAAAAGTTAAATAAATGTCTACTAGAAGTGGCTTCACACATGGAACGAGAATGATATACCCCAGTGATCAAAATAAAGGGTTCTGTTTGAAACACCTGGTTCTAAGCACATCCATGATGACTATGGATATGAAATAGCCAAGGAGGTGAAACTAAAAACCATATAGGCGACATGACTTAACAGGAGATTCAAGAATGCAGTTGTTCATGTTAAAAATCTTTCAAAGTTCCAACAGCAGAAGCGATCACTTCCATTAAATGTAAATTAAGAATGAAGATATAGAAACTGAAGCTTAATGAAGCACCTAAATTACAACACAGACTCCTGAACCCGAAGGAAAAGAAATCTATAGACAGTGTGAAAAAAAGATAGTCGGGTCAAAGTGGAAATGAGAGAAGTGTTACTGACAAAGTGACATTCCAAAATAAAATGGACAGAGGGAATAATGAATGGGTCACAAATGAGTTTCTTGACATGGCGCAAAGACAAAACAATGACAAGAACAGAATACAAAAAAAACTACATGTTGAAATAAGGAACAAATGCAGACAGTCTAAATATATTAAAGCCCTGAGGACACTTGCATTGGTATGAAAGGATCTAGATGAGTGGCCATTCAAGACAACTTTCATTTCATGATTTGATTGCTTTCTATCAGAAAGCAGAGAGGGGTCTCTTAGATAATTAATGGAGGCAGACATCAAAATTAACAAGCAAGTTAAATTGGCTGTCATTTTGACTTGCTAAAGTCCAGGAAATTTAATAAATGCATTTCCATAACCTTAAAAAAAAAAAAAAAAAGTGCCATTTGCACATTAAGGTCCTTTTTACCAAATCACATTACGGCCACTCATCTGGTTTTCTACATATCTAAAACAGCTGGATACTTTCTGGAAAAAAGACTTTGGGCGCACATTTTATCCGAGTTCTATAATTTTCATTTGGTGTAAAATATTGATGAGCACTTTAATAAATTTTGGCAATATTGGGGATTGTCAAAATGACAGTCAATATAAAAAAAAATAGTTTGTTAACTTGACAAAATATGGTTTATTTTAACGCCTCTAAAACTAGACTTCTAACCATTAATCACCTGAGAGTCCTCTCTGCTTTCCATTAGAATTTTATTTGATTTGAGTTTTGTTTAACAGCATATCAACTTCTATGGGTTATAACATACGTTTTTTTTAATGTTCATTTATAGTAAGAAGGTTAATTTAGATTTTGAAAAAAAATAAATAAATAAAATAAATTATATTTTTCTATAAAATTCTTTCTGTATATATTTCTATAAGTTTATTTTTATACTTTCATAGTGTTTTGACCCCAGCTTGGAGGATAACTATTTGCCCATAGCTGGGACACTAACAAGTGCTACCACTCTGGGTCAGGGTGGACCTGGACCATACACCTTACAACCTCCCAATCCTTGCTGCCGGATGCAGTTTACCATCATACCCAGGACCCTGCTTTCTATTAGAATGGCTGATGCTATTCTCCAGGAAGGTGACTCAAGTCACCTTCTGCAGCTATTGTTCACAGCTGACATGAATTGCAAAGACAATATTTAATCCATTGCTTGGTCAGCTGCTGAGAAAAGAATCTATCTTTCCTAGATACCATTTGTCCAGGCTTAGAATATTGTTGGCACCTATTTACATTGAACTCTCAGATAAATTCCAAAAAAGAATCAATTATTACTGGTCCTGATCTAACGACTCGGCTTTAGTCCCTTTCCCACTAGCATAAGGTTGCTCCCTATGCCTTTTCTATAAGTACTTTTATAGTAATATTTTTTTATAATATCATCCCAAGCAAGGCATTTTACAGCCACTGTCTTACAGGGGGTTACATTGGAGGAAAGTTATGAGAAAGAGTGACAGGTTATAGAGGGTGTCATGAAGTGGGTAAGAAAAAGATGAGAATATTGATGAAAGTGGAGGGGACGGAGAATGAGCATGAAAGAGAGGATGTAAGTTAGGAGATGACCATTGACTTTACATTTAAATTCTTGGAGACTGTAAGGGAAGCAAGTAAGCAGAAGGGAATTCCACAGACGGGAAGTGTGAGAAAAGAAGCTGCTGGACTAGAATCTGCGTTTACTTTTTATTAGTTTCACGGTAAAAGGGTGGCACCTAGTTGTTAATCTTGTGACTCAAGTAAATTCATATATAGGGGGCACCAGTGAGCTAAGTTCATCTGAGCAGAGGCCGTCAAAGTATTTGTAGAAGAGACACAGAAGCCACATTGCGCTGGTGAGAAAGTATCTGAGCTGCCAAGTCAGGATCAATCACATCACAGATTCTCCATTGGATTTTGTCAAAGACATCTGGTGGATAGAAGAAGCACCTCACCAGATATGGTAGCAGTATTCAATGCACGGGCAAAGGGGTAGATTTATATATGTGCAGGATTGTTTCTGGCAGGTTAAAAAAAAAAAAAAGACTACCTGGCCCTACACAGAACTGATAATCTTAGCAGCGGATTTAGCTATGGATTCTATATAGTCATTCCACTTGAGGTCTGTTGTGAGAGTTAAGCCGAGGAGAAGCTGTGTTTTGCTTTCAGGGAGACTAACCTGATCCATGCTAATGGTGGGTAGAAGCGATTATCTGATGGTTAATAGATAGCAGCTTTGTTTTGGAAGCATTAAAATTCACAAGCCATTTCTTACCCCAATCTGCCACAGATTGGAGGTCCTTTTCAATCACAGTAGTGTGGTTTACTTTGTCAGTCTTGGCAGATTTTTTTACCGATCCTACTTGAGATCTTATTACATCTAGGAGATGTAATAAGATTCTGAGTATTCAGATTAGCTTTTCATTATGGTAACCAAGTACAGTACTAGACTGGTATGGAAATATTGCCAATTTAGAGTTAAGCTAGCGAGATGTTGCCATTATTTATATACTAACAGTTTTTCTCACATCTTGCTTATGGAACTCCCTTCCAGCTCCATGTTTTCCAGCCAACTTTAATCCCCCAGAAACTTAAATGCAATATCAATCCCTGTCTACTGCCCTCCTGATTACTCTTCTTGCTCATTAGTAATCTTTTTCCTAACCCTTCCACACCCAGTAATCCCTTAGGGTCTCAGTGGCTTTATTGCTTTGCTTGGGGTAAAATTGAGTAAACATTGAACAACATTTATATACTAATGGCATTTTACATTTTTAACAATCCCTGGTCATATCCATTATACTGAAGCACTTGCTTTGTAACAAATTTCATGAATACAATTGATAAAAATTTAAGAAAATCTAAAATAACTATAACAGAATAAATATATACATGTTTAGAAATCACATTTGAATCTGGAATTTACTTGACCACCTGTAAAAACTGTCACAAAAAATACATAGGCAAAACCTCAAAGAATCTACATAAACGTTCAAATGAACACAAACAATATATAACTGGAACAGCTGTAATAAAGGGAATTTACCACTTAAAGTTCATTTCTATATCACTATACACGCACATGTATACACGCACGTACACACACACGTACACACACACACGTATACACGCACACACACGTATACACGCACACACACATATGTGCACATATGTATAGAAGAGTAATATACTCAAACAAGATTCTTACAACCTTTTCTCCAGTCAATGCCAAAACCTTTCTTCGGCTTGATAATGATAATTTACCTGTTTTGCCAATGTACCTGGCTTTAGCAATGTCACATGTGCTATTTCCAACATTCAAGCAGGTTCTGTTGCTGATCTGTTGAAAAGAGCATAAGAAAAAAATTTTACTGTTATTTTATTTTTAATAAATTTACCTTACTTTTTACAGATCCATGAGTCATTGTAATGACATGATAAAATGCATATGTTAATATAAAAAATATATATTGGGTTATAATAATAATCTGTATTTATCAAATTTCTTCTAAATTGTATCCTAGTCGTATGTAGTTGCTAAAATTAAATTCAGTCTATGCTAAAACATCTTAGATTTTTCGCAGCAATGGCAGAATACAGAGAATTAAAAGAAAAATATTGTTCTCCATGACAGTGCAAGGTTACATGCAGCAAGAATAACTCAGGAAAAAAGTTTAGAACTCACTCGGTCTGTCCTTCAATTTGTAGTAACCTATCATTAACTTTTTCGACCGGTGCCAAAGAGACACAGAAATGTTTTTAAAATTATGTAGCATCTTAGAGATAAGGTTTCCTCAATGCCATACAGTAACATTCAAGTAACCTTTAAAATAATGTACAATATTTGCACAGCAATTATACTTTTACGGTATGCATATATTCAATAACCTATCATTAACTTTTTCGACCGGTGCCAAAGAGACACAGAAATACACATATTCCATTAAAATTCATTTTAATGGATATACTGACACCACCCAAGAATACTGTTCCTTTGAAGCATTTTCCTCTGATGTCATTCACCAGCTGTCACATGACCTTTGGGATTATCTCAGAAGAGAGACAATTGCAATTTGTATCCCTACATCAGATTGTTTTTACAGCAAAACCTTTCTTGATGTTTTGAACATGTTTTCATTTGAGAAAGTTTTCCCTATTAAATGGTTTCACAGCAGTTGAATAAGTTGCTACATGGTAAGGTGAACATGAAGTAGAGTAGAACAGACCAACCAAGTTCCAAACTTTTCTCCTAAGTTATTCATACTGCATGCAGCTTTGCATTGGCATGGACAAGAATAATTTTCTCTTTAATCCAGTGTATCCTGTCACTGTGGAAAACTCAAGATATTTAAGTGTTGACTAAATTTAATTTTAATTAGTAGGTAAGATAAGTAATTTCCATTTTTGTGAATTAATTTTAATGACAAATCTATTAAGACGTAGGCTAATATGTCCTTTTGATTTTTTTTTTTTTTTAGATCATTTCACCTTAAACAAGGGGATAATGCTACTAAGACAAGTGCTTACTGAGAGAAAGAAAATGAGAGAACATAAAAAATGGCAATAAAAGAACAGGTTTCAGGAAGACAGAAGATGGCAATAATGCCCCTAAGATGCAAGAGGGTTACTGCAGATTTGACTTCGGAGTGAGGGGTGGATCCATGTGTCATCCATTGTCACATATTTACACAATCTCTCCTTGTTGCATTGAAACAGTTGCAAACAGTGCTCTGAATCATCGACAGATTTTTGATTGGCTGTGAGCAAACGCAGCACCCATTGAATACAGATTTCTCATCGACAAATGTTCATGCTAAACTGCACTGCCTTCTGATATGTTCAACTCCTCTGCTATCTCACACAACTTCAATTTACAATAAGCCACAACTAGTTTGGATGTTTTTGGTGTTTTCTGGACCAACTGCCAACTTTGGGCAAACTGAGCACTCAGCATCACTTGTGTCTGTACGACCACATTTAAAGTCAGCATACCACCTCTTAACCATTGTTTCCGACAGAGCAGAGTCCAAATAACACTTATCAAGCCGTTTTTTTTGCTTGAACAGTATTCCACCCCCATCAGAAAGCAATGCGTGATCAACACACGAAATTCAGATTTTTCCATTGTTTTGAAAATTTGCAACAGGAGCTTCATTGAAATAACTAATTTGAAACTTAATCTGACTGGGCTCAAATTTTGTTACATGCTATTTGAAGGTTAGTACTTCATAAAAATCATAAGGATTTTTTTTTTTTTTAATATTAGTGACATCATCTATATGTCATGACTGGGACTTATCGAGTGATGTGTTATATATATATATATATATATTATTTATTCATAAATTATAACATGGATATGTTACAATATCACTACAAAAGTAGTGATTCTGTTTCGACACTTGTGTCTTGTCAAGTGATGTGAGTTCTTAAATGAATGGTTTAAGAGTCTGAAAACGAGCATGTCCCCTTTAATCAGGGAGGTATTATTGTATATACAATGTGGACCAATCAGAGTAAAGCAACTTATCATTTGGAAAAAATATGAGGGCAGGCTTAAGGTTAATTTTGGTGGGTATTGTTATTAAGATTTGATTGAAGTCAGGTCTTTATTAGTAATTAATTCTTATATCTACTTTGTTCTTGTTGCTAAATTTATAATACAATAATAGTATACAAACTTGTATGTATTTAACACTATGTGCACACAGACATATATGCACGCCACGGCCGTGACATAAATCTTCAGATGAACTAGATATACACACGCCATGGCTGTGACATCTATGTGTGTGTGTGTGTGTGTGTGTGTGTGCATGTAATCAGTAATGACCTGACTTCAATCAGACTCTTAAACCATTCATTTAAGAACTATCACATCACTTGACAAGACACAAAAGTGTTGAAACAGAATAGCTACTTTTGTAGTGATATTGTAATATATCCATGTTATAATTTATGAATAAATAATATTAGCTCTACTTTTGTATTGAGCACTTTTTTAAAAATAGTGTTTCTTGAAACAAGGAATATTATTCCAACAATATATATATATATATATATACACACACACACACACACACACATTTCCCCCCCCCCCCACCAACTCCAGATAGTGTGTATCAGTAAAGAAACAAAATGAAATAGAGGAAGGAAAAAAAAAAAAAAACAAAAAACAAAAGGAAAAAAGGAAAAAAAAAAAAAAAAAAAAAGGAAAAAAAAACTTAACTGACATTTTGCCCCTGGAGAAATTAATTCTAAGTCAAGCTTTTGATCGATTTTAAATGAATAGCATTTAAAATTGTGCTTAGATTGTTATGGTATCTCATGAATGGATGTGTTATATGTCTTCAAAAACATGATGTAATAGATGCAACAGTTCTTTTGATTTTTCAACATATTTGTGGCTGTTTATGTTGGTTTGGGAAAGTAGTCATTCTTGAAAAATGAAATCAAAAGAAACCTGGGCATAGATTGAGATTTTGGTAAGACTCAATAGTGACAGTCTTGAGAAGTGTGTGTAATATATATGTGTCGAAGGTAAAATTTATAGTTGGTTCAATGTTAGTTTGTCGACAACATCTGTTATGTTAGTAGTTTCTGGATAGATTAGAAGGGGAGGAATTTGGTGGTAAAATGTTTCTGAAAAAAAAAAAAAAAAAAAAAAAAAAAAAAAAAAGTGAGAACACCGCTGAGAGGCGAGCCCATTGGTAAAACCAAATTTTTGTCTATAGAAATGGTCATTAAAAGTGGAAAAACATTGCTTAGTAATTAGACAGCATAGTTTTGATTTTCTGTGTAGGTAGAGGTAATTTTATTTTTGTTAAGTGTTAATTGATTTAAGCATTTATCTATAGGAACATTTGTGTTTAAGGATTTTATGTCTAGACTTGACATGTGTTTGTTTTTTTTATGTATGTTTTTTAGTTTGTTCAAAAGATCAGAGTTTTTTTTATATGTCACGGATTTATTGTGCCAAGAGGTGTTAAGATTTTGCTTAATTTGCCACCTATTTTATGTGAGACGCTGCCTATTCCGGATATGATAGGACTCATTGGTATATTTCGTTTATGTGTTTTTTGGGAGACCATATAGTGTGGGCGTTTTGGATGGTATGTGATAACTATAAGTATATGATACCAATGAGGCCCATCATATCCGTAATAGGCAGCGTCTCACATAAAATAGCTGGCAAATTAAGCAAAATCTTAACACCACTTCTCGTCACATAAAAAAAATTCTGGTGACCTTTTGAACAAACTAAAAAACAGACATGAAAAAAGCAAACACATGTCAAGTCTAGACATAAAATCCTTATACACAAATGCTCCGATAGATAAATGCTTAAATCAATTAAAAACACACTTAACAAAAATAAAATTACCTCTACCTACACAGAAAATCATAAAACTATGCTGTCTAATTACTAAGCAATGTTTTTCCACTTTTAATGACCATTTCTATAGACAAAAATTTGGTTTTACCAATGGGATTGCCTCTCAGCGGAGTTCTCGCTTGTTTATTTTTAGAATTTCTAGAAAGATTATTTCAAAAACATTTTACCACCAAATTCCTCCTACTTTAGATATATAGACAACTCCTAATCTATCCAGAAGCTACTAACACAGATTTTGTCAAACTAAATAACATTGAACCTACTATAAATTTTACCTTCGAAACTGAATCTAAGCATACTCTTCCTTTCCTAGATATATTACACACACTATATAAGAAAAATTAAGACAGACGCGTTATTTCATGGTAATTCGGAAGTATGGCCTATTTCAGGCGAGCCATCTTCAGCTTCCATCTTTATTCAATGAAGAATTCTACATGAAGTAGAATAAAGATGGAAGCTGAAGATGGCTCGCCTGAAATAGGCCATACTTCTGAATTACTATGAAATAACGCGTCTGTCTTAATTTTTCTTATATTTGCTCTATATGTATTTATATGCATATATGTTTAGAGCTCTCGTAGAGTATTATCCTACCATTATATGTAAAGGATATTCCTTTGGATTCTTCTATATCCACAGGGCATGTTAATATTCTCTCTCTCTCAGTAATATCTGTGTTTATTTTTATGAATAAAACTTTTCTAGTATTGGATTATTATCTACAATTAATGACAAGTTATACTTTTCGTTGCAATGAATAACTTCTATTCCATACTGATGTATATTGTAATGGAGATTGCCTTTTTGTGTATATATATATATATATATATATATATATATATCATTTCACCCCAAGCAAGGTGGTAATGCCACTGATGTGCATGGGGGCTACATAAGAGTAAAAAGATAAGATAGTTAAAGAAAGACGGACCAGTTAGAAAGAAGCAAGAGAAGGCTGGGAATACAGGTATGATGACAGTTGCAAAGGTGGAGAGAAAGGAAAAGATATACAGGGCAATGTAAAAAGAACTAGAGTCTAATCGTTAAGAGATGAGTATTGACATTGCATTTAAATTCGCATAATATTCTCTTTCTACCTTCTTTTTCATTCATTTTACACATATTCAGTAGCCCTCTACATTGAGTTGTTCTCGAGTATCGTATCAGGCAAACTTCAGCAAAAAGAATAAATCAATATTTTTAATATAGATATACAAAAAAAGCACTTACCACAACATCATAAATTTCATCCATAATATTCTCAAATTTTACAGGAACCTATTTTAGAAAAAGAAACAAAGAATTACAGAAGTGAAAGCATAAATATAGAAAACTGGCAGAATTATAAAATAAGGGACAAAATGGGAAATATAAATTTAACACATTTCAATTTGATTTTATCTTCATCAGAAATCTTGGGCAAACGAGTAAGGAAAGAACATGTCAGTATTTTGAAGTTTCTGTTTTTCATTGGTCAGATCAAAGTCTTGTGACAGTGTGCATGTCTGAAGTCTAGTGAATTCTTATTTGAAGGGTGATAAGCTGTAAAAGACAAGGCAATCGTTCAAACACATTGCATTAACTTTTGCATAAAAAACCCTTGCAGAAGGCATATCTCCCCCATCTATGTGCTAAATAGTAGAACTTGTATTTGAAAATGATTGTCACGAAGATGTTAAAATTGATTGTTACAAGACATTTTTTTTTGAAAAATAAAAATTTCTAAAAAAATTAAATATTTTTACAATCCAATAGGTTTTGGCTTGAAATAATCCACAAAAGGTTGATAAACCATAAAAGAAAAAGAGCAATCAAATACCTTACATCTACTTTTACACGGATTTCTTTCTGGAAGGTATGAACGTAGAGCACCATTAATGAATTTTACAAAAATGCTAATAGATTTAAGTTCTGTCACTGAAAATATTTTTTTTGTTCATTGACCAACTCACAGAAAAAAAAATTCAAATGTTTTGTACAAAACATCACTATTTGAATTTTTTTATTATTAATTCAATTTTTCTAAGTCTTTTTCACTTTCCTTCTTTTCCCTCCCCACTTTTTTCTTGTTCTTTATATTTTTCTCCAATTTAGAATTTTTGGATTGTCTGGCTTTCTGTGGCAAAATATTGAAACACTGTCTTCGAGTCTTGCACACACCATTTTTTTTTTTTTTTTAAAAATGTCGACCTCCTAACCCCACTTCAATCTTATGTTTTTATTTTAAATCATATATATATATATATATATATATATATAAAAACCAAGTAAGTTAACTACATTTTACTGCTTAGTGTTTTAACACCAAAACTTTATAGCTATTGAATTGCAGTATGCTATCTCAACTTATTTATAAATGGAACTTTGTGCGTGCGTGTATATATATATCCATTACCTATAGACTCTGAAATGGCTGAACTGATTTTCTTGAAAATTTACAGTTGTACTATAAGCATCTGAGAGTGTTCTTAGCTAGGTTTTGTGTCAAGGTACCCCCGATAAATATAAAAAAAAAATCGGGTTATAGAAGGGGTGGTCCGATTTTAATCAAATTTGATTAACTCATAGACAAAGACATAAGAAACGATATTCAGAAGTTTCAAGGTTGCAGTTCTTACAATAGTGCAGATAATTTGATATCGATACCAGGAAACCAAAATTTGATTTACATCCATTCATTTTTCTTTCAGTCTACCGTTTCGCTTTAACTGGAAACAACTATTGCTTTTTTCGTCTTTCATGCCCACGTCCAAAGTGTCTGAGCTCCAGGACCATGGATTAGCTTTAAAGCTTTCATTACACCCGAGTAATGCTGGGCTATACTGCTAGTTATTATAATAATAATAATAATAATAATAATAACTGGCATGCTGGCCTCTTGTGCAAACTGCGGAGCTATGGGATAACTGGACATCTGTCTGACCTCATCCAGTCCTTCCTCTCTAACCGCACATTAAAGGTGGTATTAAATGGGCATGCCTCCCAAAACTACCAGACGAACGCGGGCGTCCCTCAAGGTTCTATCCTAGGTCCCACGCTATTTCTGATTTACATTAATGATCTCCCCGACACCATTAGATCCCAAGTTGGCATGTATGCCGACGACACAACAATCTACTCCCGCATCGATCAGAAACCAGGTCTGGACGACAAAGTGAACCTCGCTGCCGCACTGGAAAGGGATCTCCAATCCGTAGTGACCTGGGGTAGGAAATGGTTGGTAAATTTCAATGCCTCCAAAACAAAGCTGTTATCAACTAACCACCATAGACTATCGCATCTACCTCCCATTAGCATGGGACAGGCTAGCCTCCCAGAGAGTAAAATACTACGCCTCCTTGGCCTTACACTCTCGGCGGACCTCAAATGGAATGACTATATTGAATCCATTGCCAAATCTGCTGCTATGAAAGTCGGCTCTCTGTGCAGGGCCCGGAAATTTTTCCCACCTGAAACTATTCTGCACATATACAAATCTACCATCCGCCCGTGTATTGAATATTGCTGCCATATCTGGTCGGGTGCCCCTGCTGCTCTCCTTGGGCTTCTTGACAAAATACAAAGGAGGATCTGTAACGTGGTTGATACCAACTTGGCAGACCGGCTGCAGCCGCTCTCACACCGGCGTGATGTAGCTTCCCTGTGCCTCTTCTACAAGTACTTTCATGGCTTCTGCTCCGATGAGCTTAGATCACTGGTGCCGCCCAAGCACGAATTTACACGAGATACTAGATTAGCAACTAGGTCCCACCCTTTTACAGTTAAACAAATAAGATGTAACCGTAAATTCTACTCCAACAGCTTCTTTTCTCGCGCTTCCCGCCTGTGGAACTCCCTTCCACAAGTCTGCTTTCCCGACAGTTACAATCTCCAGGTGTTTAAATGTAGGGTCAATAGACACCTCCTATCACACTAACTCCCAACTATTCTCACAACACTCTCATCTACCCAACCCTCATTCTCGGTATCCTCACCCGCCTATCACCCACCCTCTGTTATGTCCTATATTTAACCAGCCTTTCTCCTCTCTACGTAGCCCCCTGCACAGTAGTGGCAGTGACATGCCTTGCTCGGGGTGAAACGCTTATAAAAAAAAAAAAAAAAAAACATATCCATGCCTCTATTTTAAAAACGTGCTCAATATAAAAGTAATCCAAATGTTAAATGCATTTCCTTTAGTAACTGTTACTTATATTGTCAGTCACTCACACACACAGTGTTTTTAGGCAGCAAACCATCTTTTATGCAAGTTTCATAAAAAATGACATACAAGAGATCATGGTCTTCATAACCTTCATGTGATTCTAACAATTGTTTCTCTTTTAGTACATGACCAGGGTGTTTGTTCAATCATTTGTTATACAAACAAAATGAAATTACAATTATTCACATGTGTGTGTGTGTGTGTGTGTGTGTGTGTGTGTGTATATATATATATATATATATATAATTTATGTTTGAATATTAATTTTAAATCAATACTAGTATTTATGTAGATATTTTTAGATCAAACAGAATATTTGTCTGCTCATTTCTACCAACCTGATTATTTAAGATAAATTTTTGTTATGAAGATGTGTCATTCGGCAAGATTTGAACCTGTGACCCCCTATCAACATAGGGGAAGCCACCAATTGATCTGGTGTGTCTTAGATCAATTATGATTGATTAAAAATAGGCACCTCCACACATTTGATATCTAAATTCTAACTGAATTTTTAATTATAAAGTTTTCTTGGAAATTTTATTTTAGTTTTAATTGAAAACTAAATTAAATTTACGATTTCCAATAAGCAAAATACGTGCAACAAGCGTAGCAAGCAAGTTAGCCCTGCCTTACTTCATAGAGGCAACAACTACAATTTACACACACAGATAAAACATAAGTTTAACATACATCTGTACCATATAGACACATTTTCCATTTATCTTATACTAACACAATTCATTTGCCTGTACTGTAAAATAAAAAGATACACAAAATATTGTAAAGTTGTTTGCAAATCTTTAAATTTCTTTCCATTTGCCATAAAAATACAAAATATTTTAATTTGTAGATAGTGTTTAAAGATCTTAATTCTTCATTTATACAAGCATATTCTGCTACAAATCTTCCTCTACTCTTCCAGATATGAGTTAAATAGTACAATCAGTATTTGAGAATCATTCTCATTTTTAATACGATCAGTAAATTTATAAGTTAAAATAATTTTTACAATCCAAAAAAATAGCTTTAAATAACCCTAACCAACAAAAGGGGTCAATAAGTCAAAAAAAAAAAAAAAAAAGAAAGAAAAGAAAAGTTGATAATCCATAAAAAACACGAAATCAAACCCCTTCAAATTCAAATATATAATACAATCTAATATTTGCCGAAGCCCCTTACTACTTTTTAAAAGATGTGTCAACATGTTCATTGTGTTGAGAAGTGGATATATATACCTACCTTGTTAACATTGTGGCATTGCGGATTGTTTGTTTTGTTCATTCCCTTCTGCAAGCATATTTCATAGTCGTCAATCTGTTGAAGGTTACATGCTTTACCAAAGCGCACTTCGAGGATATTATTTCGCTGACTGAACACAAAATCTAGAGATGAGCAGTTTAAAGTGTCTTCAGATTCGTTCACTGGAAATGAAACACAAAGATTATTCACAGGCTCAGATATGTCCAAGACTTACGGCCACAACATGTTAAAAGCAATATCCGTACGTAGATGGGTGACCAATTAATACCAGTTGCTGTCAGCTTGGATGTGAAGATGATGTAATGGATAACGGCTCAGAACTGAAGTCGAGAGGCAAGTTCTTATTTCTGTTGGGTTTGTTATGAGTTGTTAGGAAAGTGTGAATCCACCTCTTCTCCCCAAACTATGGGTTAATTAGTAAAACCCGTGTCACTAAAAACAAAGAAAACAATATTTTTTCAATTGTTCCTCTTTTTCATCACTCCTTATATAACCCCCTGCACACCAGTGACAGTATTGCCTTGGTGGGGTAAGATTATAAAAAAAAAAAATTATTGCCTGTAATTACTTGCTCAAGGCTTATTTGGTTTTGTAACTTTAACAAAACATCAGACTAATGATAATAACCTCTAGTTTTAGATTTTTTTTTTTTTTAATCATTTCACCCCAAGTAAGGAAATAAAGCCACTAGGAAACAAGGTTACCAAACCTTAGAGAATACAAGAAACAAAACCCAATGACCCAACATTCCTAGCTGCAGGTTTAGCAGTTAATTCAATTCTTTCCACCGAAAGCTGAAGACGTTAAAAGATGCACCAAGTCACTCTTCTGGAGGTAAGAAGTATTTTTTTTTTTTAATCATTTCACCCCATGTAAGGAAGTGAAGTCACTAAGACAAAGGATTACTGACAATAAGAAAACACAAGAAACATTAAGATGCACAAACAACAGAAGTGTATTGAAGAAAACAGTTGATAATGATTGACACTGCATTTACATTTTTGAAGATCAAAGTTTGATAAAAAGCAAGGAGACATGAGAGAGCTTCAGGAGCGTGAAGAGTGAAAAAAAAAAAGTTTGGAGGAACAAAGTTTGTATAGTATTTTAAAAACAATGAATTTATTGACAGTCCCTAACATCTCAAGAGAAAAATCATTA
>JBBBDQ010001073.1:205000-220000 GCA_037127315.1 Ascarosepion bandense
CATTGTTTCTACAGTAAACTAGTTGCCAACCAAGGCTATAGAACCAAATTTCTCCTGATATTCAGTTCTTTTACCCAGATCAGTTAGTCAAGCACTATACTTTTGAGACATTGCTGACGAGGCAGAAGACTTTCCCCACAATAGGTTGACATTTTCTGCAGTAAACTGTTTGCCAACCAAGGCTATAGTACCCAAACTATCCTGCTATTCAACTCATAGCTGGAGGGAGAAGAGATGGATTAATACTTTTCTCAAAAGGTATTTGTGCATAAGTGAACAAGACAACTAGAATTTGAAATCATCTGCATAGATTAGCAAACTGAAAACTAATGCTTTGATGAACTGTGCTCCTAAATCAAAAATGAGAAAAAACCTTTTTAAAATCACTATTTTTCAACTCCAATTATAGGTCAAGGTATGCTTATCAAGGGAAAAATGTTGAAATTTATTTCTTTAGTAGAGCTTTTATATGCCATGGGAAGCGTTATAACAGAAGACGGAAAATGCGACAGAGATCCAAAGGCGAATTGGCATGGCAAAGGAAGCATTCCAGAAGTTAAGTAACGTATTTCGTGAGAAAGAAAGAGTACTGGATTGTTATATTGGCAGTTCTTCAATATGACAGTGAATGCTGGACAATATCAAAGATGAAGGAAAGACTTGAAGCAACTGAAATGTGGTTCTACAGAAGCATACTGGATATAAAGTGGGGGATCAGTTCCATATTACAATCAATATATAAACTGATCCCTCACTTTATGACCACAGCAGTTTCTATACATTTATATTCCTGAGATCCATAAGCACAAAGATGCATTCCAGGAGCTGAGTAGAGTAATAAGAGACAGGAAAATTTCGCTATAAACAAAGAAGAGAGTACTGGATTGCTATGTGATGTCAGTTCTTCAATACGGCAGTGAATGCTGGACAATATCATCAAAGATGAAGGAAAAACTTGAAGCAACTGAAATGTGGTTCTACAGAAGGATGCTGTGAATATCATGGATCGAGCATTTGAGCAATGATGAGGTTTTGGAAATGGAAATGAAAAGAAAATTAATACTGAGCATCAGGAAGAGACAGCTGAAGTTCCTGAGACATGCAATGAGGAATGAGGGCTTGGAGAACCTGATACTAACAGGTCAGATAGAGGGAAAAGAGACAGGGGAAAGCAGCAGATAATGTATTTTAAGGACTTAATCAATTGGATGACGGAACAAGGGTTGCATGGTCTAACAGGAGAAGGCATGCTAAAAGCCACCAGGGATAGGAAGACATGGAAAGCTATGATCACCTACATCCTGAAAGGACAGGGCACACAGAAGAATATGCCATGACCCTTCAGGATGTAGGCGATCATGGTCTTCCACATCTTCCTAATCCTTATAGCTCTTAACACTCTTGCCAAACCCTGATCTGCCATCCATTTGCCCATCAAGTATACCATGGGTTGCTTTCTCTTTTCTCTCTTTCCCTTTGTCTTTTAAGTATCATATTCTCCAAGGTTTCTGTTAATCTCTCCATTCCTCTTTCCACCAGAAATCTCCGGCCGGCAAAATCTCTATGCATGTCCCAATAAATGGTTCAGTTTTATTTACTGGTTGCATCCAGTTTTGAATTTGCTTTTCTCACCAAAGTAACACTCTTTGATTTGAATATTTAATCTACACTAATACACAAAAATTTGAAAAGAGAAATTGTTCATTTTTTTTTTTACCTGTCCATTAAACTTCTTTTTACACAATTTTACTATAGTATATATATATATATATATATATATATATATATATATATATATATATAAAAGAGTACAAACTGCAATCATTATAATCAAATCTGGAGAACTTCATTTTTTTTTTTTTTAACATTAGATTGCTAATATTGAACATTTGAGAACTTACTTATAACCATGGCAACTGTCGTACGAACAGTGCTGCATTCCATATCTTTAAGTGGTATGGAATAGAGTATAGCATCAGTGGATCCATAGGTAATATTCCAAAGCACCTAGAAAACAAAGAAAAATGATGCAAAATTTTAAAAATTCAGTCTTTGCAAATATATCAAAAATAAAACAATGTCCAAAAGGCTTCTGTGTGCCATGTCCCTTCACAATGTAGGTGATCCTGACTACACAATTTCCTGTTCTTCTGTAGCAAGACTGTCAGCAAGTTAGAATGATATAAACAGTATTAAACCCTAGTCAAAAAAGGGGTGAATGAATAGCATGATCAAAGCATACGTGTCCCATTCAGTTAAAATATTTAGGCAAGAACAAGAAACCATATAAACACTTCTATGTGCCATGTTCCTTCAGAATGTGGGCAATCATAGCTCATCACAATTTCTTGTCCTTTGCATTTTTTAGTTGTATTTTTACTATCATTCTTAATCCCTGTTCTACATCCATTTTCTCAAGCTCTCTAGGTAGGTTACGCATTGTTTTCCTGTCCCTCTTGCCTTCAATCAGTCATACTACTACTACTCAGTTTTTCTTCCCTGTCTTCCTCGTGTCCGAGGGCTGGAAGTTCTGCCATGCCGTCCAAATCTGATGTTCATTCGCCACCCCCCCACAATCCATTGCTTGCTCAGGTTTGAGGCCGGTGCTTTTCAGATCCTCATTGATGCAGTTGGTCCATCTTTTCTGTGGGTAACCTCTAGGGCATGAGCCCAGGATGACAATGCTCTCAACCTTTCTAGGCCACACGTCTTGGTCCATGTGCTGAAGGTGGCCATACCAGCACAGTGTTCCAAAGAACCTCTTCCACACTAGCCAGACCCAGTCGAGACCTCAATGAATGTAAAGGGTTCTTGTCAGAGTTTCGAGGCACAGATCCAGCAGATCATGGTGTGATCACTACGGGCTAATCTGGCTGTATCCTCAGCCATAACAGGCCATGTCTCACTAGCGTGGAGAAGGACGCACCTCACGCACAAATTGTAAACATGGCCCCTGTTGTGCAGAGATACCACGACATGTAAGGATGGGGAGGAGCTCTCTAAACTTTTTCCATGCCTATCTTAACCCGGCAGTTGTGGCATCATAGCAGCCCCCTCTCTCACCAGTGGCATCACCCAGGTAGCAGAACGAGGTGACAACTTCCAGTTGTCACCCATCAAACTCCAAGTGGGTAAGGGCATGAGCTGTTTCTGTAGGGATCAAACCCATACAGCGTCTGCACTTGAAGCTGGGATCGTCTACGAGTTGACCCTTCCCTTCGTCAATACAGGCTTTGTGTACCCTATATTCACATGTTGTGCACTGTATAGAGTTATGACCAACACCTTTACAATACACTCCACATGGATATTTACTGTTTTCGATGGGCTTCAAAGCATCCTGTCGACTACAAAGGATTTTTGTCTTGCCCATATTCACACGGAGGCCTTTAGCCTCAATTGCGTTTTTCTAGGCAGCCAGTTTAGTCATGAGCTCGTCAACAGTATTGGCGTAGAATGACCAAGTCATTGGCGTAGAATGACCAAGTCATTGGCGTAGAATGACCAAGTCATTGGCGTAGAATGACCAAGTCATTGGCGTAGAGGATCTCCCATGACAATGAAGAGGAGCAGACTCAAGACATGAGTATCAAATTTTCCAAGACCTTTTTCTCTTTATGTATTCCCAGAAATTTCAACTATCTCTTCCTGATGTTAAATGTCTTTTTTGTTGCCATTGTCTCTAGAGCTTTGCCATTTGCTTACATGTTCAGTCCATGGTATTCTCAGTATCCTTCTGTAGAACCACATTTCTGTTGCTTCAAGTCTCTTCATCTTTGAGGAAATTGTCCAGCATTCACTGCCATATAGCAGGACAGACATTATATAACAGTTCAGTTCCATTTGCTTACTGTCATTTGCTTACATGTTCAATCCATGGTATTCTTAGAAAGTTTGTTCTACAGAAAGATGCTGTTGCTTCAAGTCTCTTCACTTTGGAGATGAAGCATTCACTTTTATATAAGAGGACTGGTTTCCTGTTACTTTGCTTAGCTTTCCGAAAGCATATTTTGATATCCCAATTTGTCTGGATTTCAGTGTTTCACTTTGCATAGATATTTAAATTGTTGTATTTGCTTTCAGTATCTCCAATTTGTACGTTAAGGCTGTTCCTTTTGCTAAGTGCCGTTCATTCTATCTTTTGATTAATGCTTAGTACTTCTTGCTTTCCTTCACTGCCTTTTGAGTTCTAGTTTGTTTTCTGTATCTGATATCAACAATGTGTCATCTGAAGAGCCTACGCATGTTAAGATCGTGGCCACTAACAATGAATCTTGGCAGGACTTCAGTTCTCAGATTCGCCTCACTGTAATGGCTGAATAAATCCAATGAGAAGACATTTTTTTTGTACATTTTCCGAGTTCATTTTGCTGCCATCTTGATTATTCCAAGATCTTTCCCAAATTTTAATCCTGTACATTAACCATATAAATACCTAACAATCAAATATAAAACATTCTTTCTCAGAAAAGGAGGAAAAGTATTTTATACAGAGCATTGAAAATTAATTTGATTGGTGCTTTAAATGTGTCCAGTGCATTGTCGTGAGGACCCCTGTTCAAGTTCTTTCTCTTTCCATCCCATCTAAGTTGAGAGACCTCAGCTATTGAGTTATGAGAATAAACGGCTGGAGGTCAAAGAGAATGGTCTGACCCTCACTTTCATCTGTCCATGAACGTGATACGAGGAATATATATATTCTTCAATACTCAAGATAATTGTTTAAAATAAAAATAAAAAAATAAAAATAAAAATAATAAAAATAATAAAAATAATAAAAATAAAATAAAAATAAAAATAAAAATAAAAAAATAAAAATAAAAAAATAAAAATAAAATAAAATAAAATAAAATAAAATAAAATAAAATAAAATAAATAAATAAATAAAAGGACAGTTAAAGAGCAAATATGTGGCAAGAGTTTTCATAACTGGTAGTAAAGTTTAATAACTAGCAGTAAGAAGAATGAACTGAGCCAACACTGCCTTGCTATTTTCTCTAATAAACCAAGTCAACACTGCCTCACTTATTTCTCCCTATGGGTGTAAGAGGAAGGAAATGTGTGTGTGTGTGTGTGTGTAATGATTTGTCTGAACATTTTTGATACATAGCTACTCGTATTTAAGTAGATATTCTATCATCAAACAGTATAATATATTTCTATCAGCCTGATTATTTACAATAAATTTTTTATTACAAATGTGTCATTTGGCAGAATTTGAACCTGTGACCCCTATCCACATAGGGGAAGCCACCAGCTGATCTGGTGTGTCAGAGACATCCTGACCACAAATCCTGCTGAATTTTACCGATAAAATGCAGCCGTAACTTCTACTCCAACAGTTTCTTTCCTCGCACTTCCCGACTGTGGAATTCTCTTCCACACGATTGCTTCCCCAACGGCTACAATCTCCAGGAGTTTAAATGTAAGGTCAATAGACACCTCCTAACACACTAACCTGCTCCCATTCTATCAAACACTCTCCTCATCTGCCCAATCATCATCCTCGCTATCCTTTCTCATCAGTCACCTTCCTCCTGACATTCCCTATGTCTAACCACTCCTTCTCTTTACCTTCCCCTATGTAGCCCCATGAGCAATAGTGGCAGTGGAATGCCTTGCTTGGGGTGAGATGATTAAAAAAAAAAAAAAAAAAAAAAAAAAAAATGACAATTTCGTAACGAATTTATTGTAAATAATCAGACCGGTAGAAATAAATATATAATACTGTTTGAATATAAACAGAATATCTACTTAAATACAAGTATCCATCAAAAATCATGTTCAAACAAATTAATGTCATTTGTTTATAACACTACACACGCTGTGGCAGCAGGGAGAGCGCATGCAAGAGAGCGTGCATGAGGGAGAGTGAGTAGCCATCATTTGTTCTATGTTCTAAATGTAAGAAGACAGTTCTAACACCATTTTTCTCCAAAACCTATCACATTTAGAAACAAGCCTCCAAGCTGATGCTTCCCTGGACCCTCAAAATCTTAACCTCTTCAGATCAGGGCTTAGAAAAAAAAAAAAAAAACTTACCTCAAAATCTGTTTGCTTGGTGTTGTTTGGAATAAGAGTGAAATTAGCAGGTTGAGATGTTCCACAAATTCCATAATTACAGATCAGTTGGAGGCCAAATCCTTTTATCAGTTTCAAGGCTAATATAAATAAATAATATAAATAATATAAATAAATAAATAAATAATATAAATAAATAAATAATATAAATAAATAAATAAATAATATAAATAAATAAATAAATAATATAAATAAATAAATAAATAATATAAATAAATAAATAAATAATATAAATAAATAAATAATATAAATAAATAAATAAATAATATAAATAAATAAATAAATAATATAAATAAATAAATAAATAATATAAATAAATAAATAAATAATATAAATAAATAAATAAATAATATAAATAAATAAATAAATAATATAAATAAATAAATAAATAATATAAATAAATAAATAAATAATATAAATAAATAAATAAATAATATAAATAAATAAATAAATAATATAAATAAATAAATAATATAAATAAATAAATAAATAATATAAATAAATAAATAAATAATATAAATAAATAAATAAGATCAGTGCACTGAAATCCTCAGTCAAGATGACTTGTGATTTCATGCTAGCACGACCATTATCAGTCTACCCAATTTAACTCACAAGACGCAATCAACAGTACTAATATGATTCATTATGTGAATCAGTGACGACGTAACCATGGATGGTCAGTTTCTGGTTATGGGCTGAATTTTATTGGTGGTGCTTTAACTGCTGAAGCACAATCTTTGCAAGACTTTACCAACGTTTCAACATCTATCCATGCTTTGTCAGTATACATAACTGCTCATTACGCTTCTCATTTTAGACTATCAGTATAGCCCAGCATTGCTTGTGTGTAATGAAAGCTTTAAGGCTAATCCATGGTCCTGGAGCTCAGACTCCAGGGACGTTGGCACGAAAAACTAAAAAGCAATAGTTGTTTCTTGTCAAAACAAAACCGTAAATCAAAAGAAAATGAATGGATTTAAGTCAAATTTTGATTTCTGGTATCGATGTGAAATAAGTTTTCCGCCACACACTGAATTTTGAAGACTAAATAAGTCCTCTGAGTAAATGGTATACAATTAATTCTACTTAGAGCAAAACCCCAAGTAAAAACCAAAATAAAAGGGCTTAAAACCTGATTTTTATCAGCCCAATAGGATATCGGGGTATCGATTTCCAATATCAAAGTCAAAAAGTCATCCAAGAATAAACTAACCTAAGTAGTTCTGTGAAAACTTATTGTACCCATCGGAAGTAAAATTGGAGAAAATGAGCCATATTGATGGCTGAGTATTGGTTTTTAATCAGATTCAATAGAATATCAGGGGTATCAATTTTCGATAACAGGGAAAATGATTCATCTGAGATCTTATGTTCAGACTAAAAACTAATTTTACCAAGTTAGAGTGAATTCTGCAGCAAGAACCACAATAAAAGGGCTGAAATCCTGATCAAACCTGATATCGGGGTATCGATTTGCGATATCGGATGGGGGGGGGGGGGGTCAGGAAAAAAATAAATAGCTCATGACCTGACCGGAAGTCTAAAGAATATTTGTGTAAAGTTTGGTGAGAATTGGATAAAAATTGTGGATCAGAGACAGCGACATATACACAATATAGCCTGGCATTGCTTGGGTGTAATGAAAGCTTTTAAACTAATCCATGCCCTGGACGTCAGACTCCAAGGACATCGACACGAAAAATGTAGGTTGTTAAAAGTTTAATCTCAAAGCCATAGAACTTCAACACAACCAGCATACAATGCAAAAAATGACAGCACTGCTGCTGCCACAATCAGAAGCAGGCAAGTGAGAGGAAATGCACGCGTAGATTACTTACACTGTGCCTGACTGCAGCTGGCAGTCGGGGGGGGGGCATTTTTTGTACTGCTAAAAGATACCACTCTTTCACTATATATATATATATATATATATATATAAAATTAGATCTATCTATCGACTGGTTCACACTCCACCCACGTCTATTGAACAGGTTAAGAGGCTCATCCCTTGTTCAGGATGTGGTTTCCGGCTTTCTCTTTTCCAATCTTTTCACTATTACGTAGCCCCCTGCACATCAGTGGTGTTACCGCCTTGCTCGGAGTGATACGATAAAAAAATATAAATAAATAAATATATATATATATATATATATATATATATATGTGTGTGTGTGCAAGAGAGAACACATTGAATAAACCTAGTGTCATTTTTACTCCTGTCTTATCTTTTCCTTTATTTCCATAATAAACTTGTCATCCAATGCTTTTTGAAATTTCTTAAGTCACAGGTAATTCTTGCACAGCACCTTTTGTTATCGCTACCTCTGATTGTAGAGAAGCAATGACTTTTCCAAAGGTTCATTATTTTTCGGTAGGAGTCTGGACAAACCACATATGTGACTTAACTTGACAGCATTTAATTACATTTAAAGTAAACACTAAACACTTCCAAAAGCAAAGTAACCGTTTCTTTTAACGTTAGGTCACTAAGTTTCTTCAGTAATACACAATTCATAAACTGTATTTGACAGCAAATAATTTTCTTAAAACAAGTAACTTTAGTCAGACCAATTTGAACAGTCCATTTTGTAAAGGTCTTCATATCTACAGAAAGACAAAAATGTTTTGTCTTCCTCTGAAATATTAAATTCATCTATCACCATTATGATAGTATCTTGAGAAAAAGCACTTGAATTGTTGTTATTTTCTGTTTTAACAACCAAATTTTGAGTTTGGCAGATTGGTGAAAATTTACATAATATTATTCTGAATCAGGAAACCAAAAGGTGAGTGTAGAAAACTATTTGTGCCAAATGAATGGTAACTGCTTAATAAATAACATGCTCTACGAGGCAACTAGTGTTTGAAGGCCTGCAGGACAAAATTTATAATAGTTCTGCAGAGAGAACTTGTAAACAAAAAGGTTCTATAAAAAATAAAAATAAAAATAAAGAATGTAAAAGCAACATAAATTTTGATGTACTTGTGGGATGCAAGAGAAGAAAGAAACAAAAAGATATCTTTTTGACAATCTCAATTTTTTTTAAAATGGCAAAAACTAGAAAGACTTAGAAATAGGATATTGTAATTGTCAATTATGCCAAGGTCATAGACAGGCCACAGCTATGTTTAAAAAAAAAAAAAAAAAATTATATTTTAAATAAAAATAGTAAAACAGAATGCAGTCATTCACAAAAATAACTGCCATGTTTCAAACATAGAAAAAAACATATGAGACTTGCAGATCATGGCCCAACTTATCCGAGAAGGATTATTCAATATTTTGAAAAATCATTAAAATTAACACAATATCTGTTGTCTTCGATAATATTTGTCTTAAAGTAAATAGATGTGGTTAGATGAATAGAGAGATAAATAACAGTCTTCTTTTTTTAAAATCATATCACCCTGAGCAAGGTGGTAACGCCACTGATGTCGTTTGCATTTGTTTTGATCTGTGAATGGGTGAGACCCAGTTTCCAGTCCAGTTGCACGAGTAAACACCTGTTGCAGGGGTACCAGTGACTTAGGTTTGTTGGCGCAGAAGCCGTGAAAGTATTTCTAGAAAACAGAAGCCACATCCTGTTGTTGGGGAAGTGGTTGGAGTTGAGCCGCCAAGTCGGTACCTATCACATTACATATTCTCCTTTGGAGCCTGTCAAGAATACTGAGATGATCTCTAAACTTCTTATAAACCTTACATTTTTATGTCGATCATCAAAAGTTTGTGTACGGATTTGAGACGAATAAAGTGTGTGTGTGTGTGGACGGATTTGAGATGAATATCTTGACTCTAAACCATTACACACAGATGGAGCAAAAATTCTAGATAGGTATAGCAACAACAAATTCATAAACAAATCGGACCACCAAACAAGTCATGTACAGCCGAACTACAAGCCTTTAAAATGAAAGAAAATTCAGAAGTTAGGGAGTCTGAGAATCTTTAACAGAAATTACAAAGACAAATCATCTAGAAATATTCTAGAAATTTGTCATCAGTTAAAACAAAACAATGTTGGCCTGGATTCCTAGCCATAGTCATCAAGGGAAGATGCAACAAAAATCAAATTCAAACTTCCACACACAGATTATAAAAACAAAATTATACAACACACGGCAAGCAATTTTGGACATGTTCCCAAACAATAAACTATATGAACAAGGAGAAATAATATCTATATCTATATCTATATATATATATATATATATATATATATATATAAGCCATTGGCCAAATACATAAAAGACGTAGTTTTCAGCAAGAAAATTATGAAATGTTTGAACATGATTTTTGATGATAGTCATTTAAGTAGATTTTCTGTTTATAATCAAACTAAAATGTTGAAACAAATCATTTCAAACTGTTGATTTGTCATTTTTGTTATATATATATATATATATATAAACTTATTTATAAATGGAACTTTGTGTGTATCCGTTACCTATAGACTCCGAAACGGCTGAACCGATTTTCTTAAATTTACAGTTATACTATAAGCGTCTGCGAATGTTCTTAGCTAGGTTTTGTGTCGAGGTGCCCCCCAGATAAATATCGATAATCTAAAACATTGGGTTATAGGAGTGGGCTGATTTTAATCAAACTTGATACTCATAGACAAAGATATAAATGATATTCAGAAGTTTCAAGGTTGTAGTTCTTACAATAGCGCAGAAAATCAATTTTTTTATATATATATATATATATATATATATATATATATATATATAGCAATATGTTTGTGTGTCTGTCTGCCTGCATTGTTTTTCAGCCCTTTTTAGTTTTTGCTTCGGGTTCGGCTCTAAGTAGGTGTAATTGTAGTTCTTAGTCTCAGCCATGATACCATTTACTCAGAGGACTTACTTAGCCTTAAAAATTCAGTTTATGATGAAAAAAAAATTATTTGATATCGATACCAGGAAATCAAAGTTTGACTTATATTCATTCATTTATTCATTTTTCTTTCAGTCTACGGTTTCGCTTTAGCTGGAAACAACTATTGCTTTTTTGGTCTTTCGTGTCAACGTCCAAAGAGTCTGAGCTCCAGGACCATGGATTGGTTTTAAAGCTTTCATTACACCCGAGCAACGCCGGGCTATGCTGCTAGTAACGGATTTGTCTAAAACTTGTGTTCACTGAACATGTCTATGGCAATGTGAAGTAATAGAATAAAAAATCCAGTAATTCCTTAGAAATCTGCTTTTTGCTTCTGGTACGAAAATGTTAGCAGATAAGGGCTTTGAACTATCTAAATGACCTTGCTCTTTCCTTCATAAGGTTAACCAACCCTTACTTTTCTCCCGCATTCGTAAATTCCTTCATGGTCGAATGGTGTGAAAGCACATTTGATTATCAGTCACATGCCAAATGTGATACACACTTGGGTGATCATATCTTGGAAAAGACATGGCTGACTGGACAGAACATTATCCTGCAGTAGGTTGCCATTATTTTCTGCAGTAGACTGGTTGCCAGCCATGGCTATAGAACCCAATCTGTCTTGCTATTAACTGGAGGGAAGAGACGAATTAATCTTTCCCAGGGATATGTGTGTAAGTGAATGCCTGGAATTCCAGTTGAATTCCTTGCATTCACTTACGCGCAATATGCATTGGACTATACCGTGGTTTTTTTCATTTTAGTCTTGGAAAAACCTAGGCTGATGCTTCTTTTTAAAAGCAAACATAAATGAAACGACAGTGTCTACTCAAACACGTGTAACCACTAAGCCATTAATAATGGCTGTTATTTCCTGGGATCGTTAATTTGTATTCATTGCGAACAAGTCAAGCTACTCAGCTTGACCTAGATCTTTTTATTTAAAAATAAAAATTGAATATTTAACGTTTTAAGGAGAATTTTTCTGACAAAAGCAAAACTTAAATATGCAGATTTTTTACTTTGCCAATTTGATAATGACAAACAAGACTAAAAAGTTACGGTTTTCAGTCCAGAAGCATTTTTGAAGATGGGTTTTTTATGCAAATATTTTTAGGTGTATATTCGTAGTTTATTTAAAAGTCTTGTTTGACAAGTTAAACTAGTTTAAATCCGATCTTGTTACTTGTAAATAAATAACAATAGTTCTAATTTTTAGCCAGGATTTTTCTTTTCAGTTTGACATTTAAGTATATGGTAAAGTAGCTGTAATAATCTCAGTTACTGTGCAACTGATAGACAACTGGATGTTGACCTCTCAGTGCCCAAAAGCACATTGAAGACAGGTGAATTTTGCAAGTGCAGTTTAGATGTGGCACAAGGTTGAAAGTATGGGGTACCCAGTGAGGATTGAACTTACTACTCAACTGTAATGATTTTAGCAAGACGAGCTTGTTAGCCATTATACCACGTCGAAAACAAATTAAAGTATTACGAAAGATGAATGGTGCTAGTATTGTATGTGATCTACATTGTTTCTGGAATAGCTTGTGATCTAAAATGTCTATATTTACCAAAACATAAGCTTAGTACAGGTATACTTCGTCTCACATTGGTGATTTGTTCCAGGTGAGGCGACTTAAGCCGAATTTACTTGACCCCCAAGCTAAGCCCCAAATAACCACTCCCAGTTCTGTATTTTATTTATAAATGCATTTTTAATATCATGAATCTCTTTCAAGCTTACAAATTTTAGTTTTCAATATAGTACAGAAAAAGTAATCTAAATTTACGAGTACATGTAATTGTAGATGTTTACAATTTGGAGATCTTTATAGTACGTTGTAACACCCCACTGGACGGTCCGAACAATTTCTCCGGCGGCCGTTCTCCATGCTGTGATGTTGCCGGGAGTTTGTTGAAAAAGTTGGAGCCTCAAGCTGGTGGTACAAGATTAAACTATAAGGAACGAACTTCCACAACTTGGATGAGTTGAAAGGATGCTTTATTTCGTTTACAGTTAGCCTTTTCGGTTGGGGCAGGCGATGTGATGTTCAGCTCTAACTCTAATGGAGATCAAATCCGAACTGACCGACTCAAGACGAACAGAGTTTCTACTTCAAGCACACGCCCGGCTGACTAACTCCACTCACTTCACTTAACTTACTAACTGATCAGCTCGGAAAAATCACTTGTATTTATTTAAATTAATCCAGAAATGCTTAGAACCCCAGGCGATAAGCATTGGTGACTGTAAGTTCAAAATTCCAAGGTACTTAAATTTTGCTTCCTTATGTGTAAACGGGATGTCTACACTAAGCCTCCAAGTATTTTCCAGGATTTTTTTATCTTTATTTTCTTAATGTGTGGTCAAGATACGATAAAAGCAGTTTTTGACCTGGTCACTAAAAAATCTTTCCTCAACTTTTATCACATCAAATCACTTAGTCAAATATTTACCGGAAGACTGGTAGGATTTAACACTAATCTGATACCCTTTTCTCTTCCACAAATTTCCTTATAAAAGAAAAAGCGTTTTTATTTTTCTCTTTCTCACTTTTGTTAAACGAAACACATTTTTAAACTACTTTCTATTAACCATTTTCTATTTTAATCTATTATAATAAAATACATATTTTACAAATCCACCTTAATATACGCCTAGTTATCGTGTCACAACATCGTGGACTCTTTATTTGTGAATGTGGTTTGCTCTAAGATATCTATGTAAATAAAGCTGAAGATGTGTGTGTATCCTCACTGATTTCTCTATTAACATGCACTTCCACCTTTTTCATCTGTTTTGTTTCAAAACTTACACACCCCTTGGCAAATGAAGAAATTGGCGTGTCCATTCAGGATGCAGGCCATCATGGACTTCCACTCGGCTCTCTTGTTGCTCTCAATATATACTCTCTTGGCATCTCCTCCAAACCCTGCTCCGTCATTCATGCTCACCATCCTTCTGTAAAACCACATTTCTGCTGTCTCAAGCCTTTCCTTCATTCTTGATGAGATCGTCCAACATTCACTTTCATACAGAAGGACAGATATCACATAGCAATCCAGCATTCTTTTCTTTTTGTCCGATGAGAGTACTCTGGTTAGCTTCTGAAATGCATCTTTGGCCGTGCCAATGCGTCTTTTGGATCTCCGTGTCGCATTTTCCATCTTCTGTCAAAACACTTCCTGGATATTTTAAATTTCTTGTTTTAGTTTCTCCGACTTTTAGTTGGCATATTGGGCTCCCCTTTTTGCTGATGACCATACATTTTCTTTAAGTTTATGCTCAATTCTTCTCGCTTTCTTTTGCTATCTTCTGTAGAAGGTCCTGCATTTTTTCTGATATCAGCACCGTGTAATCTTATATTAAATTGTGGCCGCCAATTACGAATCCTAGCAAGTGTTTTTATTTTTATTTTTTATTTTTATTTTTTTTTTTAACACAGTAATTTTTACATAGAGAATAACTTTAAAGAAGGCTAGAGTCCGCTCGTATTTAATGTCTGCAGATGTGGGTCTTATAAAAAAAAAAAAAAAAAACGCAAACCATCCGGGGCATGGGATAAAAATGTGAAGGTTCTGTGTTTAACTTAATGAAATTAGAGGGTGGGGGTTTAAAAAACATTAAAAAAAAAATTACCAATATTTTCTAAAAAAAAAACACTACAAAAATAATTTTTTGTGAATAAGTCCTGAAAATTTCATTAAGATCGGACAATTATTTGATTTGTACATGAATTTTCAAATTGATGTCTTCTCATCAAAAAAAAAAAAAAAAAACGATGTTAAACTTTGTAGAAGGCAATATCATAAACAAAACAAGCATTCTAACCAAAATTTCGAATGTGTTAGAAAGGATTAAAAAATTTAGAAAATAAGTTTGATCTTTCCTCTTATCAGCATTTTTTGACTATAAAACTTTTTTCGTTAAGTTTGTGTGGTTTTGCATTATGCTATGCTGTTTTTCTCATGAAAAAGTGGAAGTACTTTAAATAGTATGTCTACTTTTAATTTCTTTTTATATATATATATAT